>JASPKZ010003133.1:0-51942 GCA_030220185.1 Diploptera punctata | reverse complement strand
CTCATGGGACTGAATATTCGCCTCAGGATCCCATTTTAATATCTTATCTCTTTTCTTCTTTAATGTAAAACATATTTCACATTCATACAGCAAATAAAATATACAACTCTACGTAAACTACTATGTGTATTATTTGCAAGGTGACTTAAATTCCAACTTCAAATCTGCCTATCTACTTTCAGATGTTGAATCTACAAGAATATAAAATTACAAATTAAGCTTTAGTGAATAATGAAGGAAAATAGCTATTTAGGTTATTATCAGGAAAATATTTTTGAATTTTTTTTACAAAACTTCATGGATCCTACTGTAGTAGGCTTCAAAACTTATATTGGCAATATATATATATATATATATAAGCTAAAGGCCGCAATTATTTATTTTCGGAACCAAACTCGGCATATACGTACTTACTTACTCACTGGCACTATCGAACCCGTAGGTTCTTGGCCGCGCGGACATAAGCTCTCCATACATCCCTATCCTGAGATAATGCTTTCCAATCATTCCCTGTATAATCTATTTCCCTCAAATCATAGTTAATGTTATTCTCCCACCTCATTCTTGGTCTACCAACTGGGCGTTTTCCCTCTGGCTTTCCTATAAGAAGCTTCCATGCTAGTCTTTCATTCCCCATACGTGCAACATGTCCTGCCCATCGCAGTCTACGAGACTTGACTGTTCTTATTATATCTGGCTTCCTATAAAGACCATGTAGTTCATTGTTATGTAGTATTCTCCATGCACCTGTCTGTTCATCTCTCTTCGGTCCAAAAATTTTCCTAAGTACTTTATTCTCAAACACTTGTAACCTCCTTTCCTCCCTTAATGTAAGAGTCCATGTTTCGCATCCATATAATATAACTTGTAGAATAATAGTTTTATATATTTTCGGTTTAACGTCTTTTGAAAGGAGTTAGGAAGTCAAGAGTCTCTGCAATGCATAATAGCACGCATTTCCAGAATTGAGCCTATGTTTAATTTCTTTGTGCATCTCATTTCTATTTGTGATTATTGTTCCTAGGTATTTGAATTCAGCCACTTCCTCAAAATTTCCGTCATTTGTCATTAGCTGTCCATTTCCATTATATAATGTATTTCTACGTGTGATCATATAAACTCTGCATATAGGGAATTAAAAAAGTAATATTGAGTTTGTTAATCAACAAAATCGAACCATAAGGAGTGAGGTTCACCTGAGGCAAAAATTTAAAAATCTTTCTAGCGGTCACAATTTTCAATTGTTTGCAATTAAACTCAGTAGCCTACGTCATTGAAATATCTAACAATTGGAAGTGGATCGGATACATTCGATTTAATTAAGTGAATAAATATATAATCCGTATAGCAAAATCAGACCATAAATTCAGCTTGCTTACGAATGCCGTCCTTAATTTACGCAGTTCCTGCGAAATTTTCTTACTTAAAACAGAAATTTTCTTAAAATTTCAGTTAGCTAGAATTAAAATATTATTAATTTATATAATCACAGCATACTATTAAAAGTATATTATGATGTAGTAATGACACTGATTTCGTGCAGCGGATATCAAAGCGAGCATTTTCCTTTCATTATAATATTGTGCTGGAGTGTGCTATATATAATGTTGTCTAAATATAGGTTCAATCATAATGTGGCGAAAAAAAGTCAATATGTTTTAACTTAGTCAACATGTGAAAAACAAAATGCCAAAAATTACTGAAATTAGTGTCGAATCCATAATTTTTTGGATCGCTAAGCTAATTGGTGATAGTTGCGATGTCATTTAAGCCCAAATTTGATTCTTAGCATCTCTAGGGGTGATGGGAGTGACTGTAAAATGATGGAAAATGGCCGATGTTATAGTATATCTGGCTTAACTTTGCAAGAAATTTGTAGAAAGAGACAGCTGTGCTCACCTCTCACTCACACCAGTGTTGCCGGTGTTCCTTCACCAGATGTTAATAGGGGAAAGGAGGAAGAAGAAAACTGACAACACGGTGGGTTCTTTCTTTTTATCTGGTCGAAAGCGGTCAAGATCTACACTTATATCTCCATCTCTTTCTTTGCCAAGTTAAGACAGGTATACAATAATGTCTGGTCCATAGTTTTTTGGGCCGTTGAGATGAATAGCGGCATACTCTATGCCGTTTAATCCAAATTCAAACCAAAGTTAAACTAGAGAGAGACTATAGTGACGAATCAATAGTTTTCGGGGTCGGATTGGTGGCAATAACATTTGTAAATAAATACCGGACAACCCGCGCAATCAGCTTATTACTAATAAATATAAACTACACTTAATGGAATATTTCAGGAATTAATCAATGAGAATTGTTCTATCGGTAATGTACATTGTATTTTACATAAAACTATATTGCAAACCCAGGGTAAAAGAAATATAGATAAGACGACCTACTAAATATTTCAAAGGGGAGCGGATTGGGCCAATAGGCCATACCCTGTTGATGGTTTTATATAAAATTATGTTGGCCTATCAATAGGCTAAATATTTTATTATATCATCATCATCATCCATGCAAGTATTAGGCTATGTGGCCTGTTACGGTCTCAAAGAGGAACTTTCCATCCAGCGCTTTTTTGGACGTCCCAGCATCTTTTGCCTTGGGGGCAGTAGCGAAGTATGGCTTTTGGAATTCTATGAGACGGCATTCGTTGAAGATGGGTTTTCCATTTCTGGAGTTTTGTACTTTATTATATATAACTAGCTAATACCCGGCGTGCGCTGCTACGCCTAAATAAATGAAAATTAATATGCTTTTATGTTTTAGCTAAATAAATAAAAGGAAAAATAATTATAAATATATATTTTTTTTAGATACCCCGTGCTGATTATCCGGCATTGCCCGGAAATCTACTTATCCCGATCATTCTTGGCATAAATGAGCTGCAAGACAAAATTCGTTATTATGAGTTATCGGCAAAAGAATACCCGCCATGCACTGCTATGCTTGCACATGAATCTACGTATTTGTCTCGATCAATGAAAGACAAAAATGGCCATTGTGAGTTATCCGTAAGAGATAAACATATGCTGTCGCGGACTTTTTTTGTAGGGCTTTTTGAGATATTCAATTCTGTGTACATTAATTTCGTGTATTTGTTATGGTTTAGGCAGCGTAAGCCATTTAAGCGTCCAAAGAGCTACTTTTTTCACGTTTTCCACTACAAAGGGCTATTTTTAAGGGTGTAGCCTATGTTCATCCCGGGAATCTGAACAATTTGCAAAAAAACTCCATCACAATCGGATCAACGGTATGGCCGCGCATGAAGTACAAACAAACAAACAAACAAACAAACAAACAAACAAGCAAACATTCATTTTTATATATTAGACTAGCTAATACCCGGCGTGCGCTGCTACTCATAAATAAATGCTAATATGTTTTATCACCAGCCGTGCACTGTTTGGGAATCTGCTTATCCCGATATTCTTGGCATCAATGAAAGACAAAAATGGTTATTGTGAGTTATCCGTAGAAGATAAACATATGCTGTCGCGGACGTTTTTGTAGATTTTTTTGAGATGTTCAATTCTGTATACATTAATTTGGTGTATTTGTTATGGTTTAGGCAGCGTAAGCCATTTAAGCGTCAAAATAGGGACTTTATTTAAAGTTTTTCACTAGAAAGGGTGATTTTAGGGGTGAAGGGGTTGAATATCAGAATCTCTTCTAGCCTATGCTCATCCCGGGAATATTCTGAACATTTTGCAAAAAACCTATCAAAACCGGATCAACGGTATGGCCGCGCATAAAATGCGAACAAACAATCAAACAAACATTGATTTTATATATACATCAGAATTATTTATGAAGTAGTGTAATATAATTAAAATTCTATATGCACGTTTGTGAAAGGAGTGAGAGAAAGAAAGAGAGAGATACCACTTCCTTAGGAAATATTCAGGATGTTTATACAGATCAAGGAAACAATTTATTTATAGAAGTCTGTCACATTATTCAAGATTTTAAACATAGTTCAACTCTATCTTCATACAGTAAATCGAACGCCACGTAAACAATAGAATTATTTTATTATTACTAAAATGTAGACAATTCCTCAAATAGAAAATATGAAATGTTTTTATTTCAAAATTCTTGAAAATAGACACGTTCATTGGTGCTATACCTTCTTTATCTCGTGCAGAATCTACATTTATAACTAACAAAAATACTATTAGAATAAATTCCTGAAAAATTTGCCAACTGGGACTTGGCATCTTTTCAGATACAAGAAATTCAATCAAACTCAGGGTTACCGATATTTATCCTCTCTGGGAAAATTAATCTTATAGGAATAATAACAATATGTCAGTTGCTACTACAGACACTTTGAATCTACATCGTCATAAACAACTAGTAGCAGATACTAATCTTGTTAATGATGGAAGTTAACTTCCGAAATGCCTCCAGATAACATTTTAAATATATATTTTAACAAGTCCACCGCTGTGGCTTGGGGGTAGCGTGCTGTCTTGTCACGCAGCGGGCCCGGGTTCGATCCCCGGTCGGGAGTTTTTCTGGGTCAGGTTTTTTATCGGGATTTTTCCTCACCTGTAAGACAAATGTCAGGGAAACTTTAAGGTCCAAACGGTCCCCGAAATCATATGGCCTTCGCAATCATCATTCATATTCATCTTAGGTTTAAGCTTAGAATTAGGGACTCTCCTGGCGCACCATTATCATCATCACCCATCATATCGGGGGAACATAACCCCGCCATCCAGGCGCCACAACTTCAGAAGTGGGTTACAAATACGTCATGCCAGGAGAGAAACCAGGAATGTCGAAAGACACACCTGGGGCATTAAATATATATATATATATATATATATATATATGTCCACTGCTGTGGTCTCGAGTAGCGTGCTGCCTTGTCACGCAGCGGGCCCGGGTTCGATCCCCGGCCGGGACAGTTTTTCTGGGTGAGGTTTTTATCGGGGTTTTTCCTCACCTGTAAGACAAATGTCAGGAAAACTTTAAGGCCCAAACGGTCCCCGAAATCATATGGCCGTCATCATCAATCCTTCACCGGTGTGGAAAGCAACGGTAAGCTACCACACCTAAAATTCCCTAGTACAGCTGCAAGCATAGCATGAAAATGAGATATGATTGCAGTGAAGGACCTGCCTTCGGGCAGAATTACTATGGATGGATATTATTAACACAGTTGAGGACGACGGCACCTGCCAAAAGGTACATATTTTAAGTTTTTATTTTATTCTATAACCTTGTGTGTGATCCAGAAATACAAATCTTCTCCCGACTCGACGGGTCGTGCCCTTGTAAGGGTCGGGTGACGTGGGGCATGTAGAACTACATAAGAGGGAGAGGTTAAACCAACAAGGGAACTATCAATCATTGCATGCCGAAACCTAGCTTGAAATTTCTCCCAGATAGGCGTTGTGAAATACCAAGGCTATGCTCAAAATACTATCTGCCGTTTTTAGAGCAAGGCACAGAAATCGAAGCCAGAAGCCAGCGATGGCAACCTACTGTGCGAAACAGATGGATGTCCCTGCTTGAATAGAGCGAAGTAGAGTGAGGCGAGACGCGGCACAGACGGCAGAATGTGACGGTTATCCAATTCACCAAGCCAGGAATTCTATTATTTCCCGTAGTTTAAATGATACATTTGGCACTGGATTTGATTGCCTTACAGTTAAAAGTGGCTGATTTTTTTTTTTCGTCACGTCACAATGCTTCTCTGGGAGAAATGTCAATATCGGCTCAAACGCTTCCATGAAAGGACTGCCTGACTTACGATATTTGGATGAACATTCAGACAGAGAAAGTGAGGGGGATAAATTATAAACTTAATTATATAAATATTGGAATGATTAAAAAATAAACTAATATAAGAAACGATGAACGTATCATAATTAATAAATATTACATCTTAAATTTATGATAGACTTATATTAGGGTTATAAATAAAGAAATTAATAAATATAAAGCAAATGGATAGTTAATAACAAATTAGAGAAGTTTTGAAAAAATGGCAGAATTTAAATACTGGTACCTAGGAATAATAATTCACAAACAGTAATGAGGTGTATAAGAAAATTAAAATACCGTTAGCGCAGAAAGTATTGATACACTTAAAAATAACACAGACAAATCATTTCATTATTTCTTCACTACATACAAAAACAAAAATATACACCTTTAAATTGAACTCTATGAAGTTAAATACACGCAGTTTCCTCTGTTTAACGTGACTATTTAACTCATGCCCCAAATGGGAGTCAATGACCAATCACATTTCAATGATTTTTTATTTACAACCAATCACAGTCGTGTTTCGCCTAGAATTTACCAACTAAAGTTTATCACAATAAAAAAAACACCTCCTTTTTAACATTCTGAATAGGTCATAGCATTATTTTGCAGTGACTGACTCTCTAAGAATTACGGCTACCAGATTGTATATATAGTGCATGAATGTCAACAGAAACCGCATACGAGAGATAATATAAAAACATGTGTAACAATTGATTATACCACAAAAAAACACTGTTTGAACTTTCTTAAACGAATTATTTTCCAGGAAATTACGTTCCAGAAAAATGTAATTGACATATTTACAATAGGACATCAAAATTAATTATTTAATACCAACGTTATACATTTCTCCACTAGGGTGCATTCTTACTACATTGCGATCCTTTGGCAATAAATAATATGATCTGGTTGCAGTGATGAACAAAAGAAGCAAAATGAAGCGTGCCAATCGTTTCTCATTTGTTTTCAAAACATTGCCGTTTACATTAAATACATAAATATTTAAAAATAACTATATTTAAATAATGATTTGTGAGTAAACAGCTTAATTTTATTCGTTAAATAGTTCTAACATGCCACTCTTGATTTCCAAATTCTGTATATAAATTCACTCCTCACTTCGTGAGTCGTGAATTTATCGATAATTTGGAAATCACTCGTAGCATTACTTATGATAATTTTCCTTACTAATTTATTTTATCCTTACCAAATGTGAGTATTTAATGATACTAAAAAAAATGTATAAAGAATGAAATTTCGGAGGAATTCTCATACCTAGATATTCAGAGACGATTTTATACGTAGACAGGAAGTAAAGAAGTACGTAGGTTACTTCAAACAGGCGTCATAAGATTTAAAAAAAGAAAACTTTGCTTACTTGATGGATCGATCAAACCTAGTACTTTCCGAAGCTCTTTAAAAACGTGTACAGACTGATAAGGGGTGTTGAGTCACCAAATAACGTTGACATTCAGACTTAAAAGCTTACACATTTAAACATGATTTGCATTTTAAACCACCTAAGGACTTCATTGATAAAGCATAGATGACTTCTTACAACTTCTTCCTTCCTGTTGAAGTAAAACATAGTTTTCTTCCTTTCAGTAGCAGCTGTCCGTCTAGATCTGTTAATGCATAAGTAGAAAATATTGCCATAACTCTTGGAACTAAATTAATCTTTTATTAAGTGATATTGGATTGTATGCATCTAATTAAACACTTTAGTACAGAAAAAATACAGAAAATATGCAAAACCGATAAATGTACTTGTTATTCCATATTTAGGACATGCAAATACAGTGAAACCTTTCTTAGCCGAAACCTTTATAAGAAGGAAACCTATAGAGAACGAAAAAAATCTTTCAGAACGGTAAGATTTTGTATGTAAAATCATCCTGTATTAACCAGAAACCTTCATACGCGGAAACGGAATGGTTTTTAAAGTACCAAAAGTTAATTTTTACCTCAGTAAAACGAAAAATTATTCTTAAGAACGTTCTAATTACAGTATTAATGACCACACGTAAAAATTCTGCATATGACGCTACTGCATTATATCGTTTTACCTTCTTGTGTTGCCATTGTATTGTGGGATACCCTTGCTTATGTGTGACAGCGGGGAATCCCTCGCTTTTCCTTGCCTGCTTACGTAACCTGTGAATGAATTGGGAAACTCTTCAGTCCTCCTGTAGTTGAGTTCCTTCTCGTTTTTGTGTAATAAAGTTGTTTTTGTATTGCCGTGCAAACTGTGCTGTGTTACACTATTTTGTCTGTATTTCAGTTCAATACGTTATGTCTTTCAAGTGTGCATGTAAAACCCTTACACTGCGTGAGAAAATTCAAGCTTGTAATTTGGGAACCCTTTATAAGAAGGAAAACTGTCAAGACGGAAATATACGTAGTTAAGGAACCGTCATGTTCCTTTATAGATAGGTTTTACTGTAATTATATTGGTATAAGAGCTTTCTCCTTGCAATCATCGATTGGATCATGGATTAAACAAGGAAATCGTCACAATTACGTTATATATTGGATTACTAAATATCTACTTCCCGTTCAAAGCCACTAGCATTCAATTACCGGCAAAGTCAACAAACTCCGTATTACTTGGGGAAAGTAACGCTGATGCTACTTATTCCTGTGACCCGGATTATATTCTCGGTAAGATCGACAAGTTTCTGATTGTCAGCATCTGTGTGTCCCCATCAGATAACATTCTTGCTTCTAAGTTTGGCCATTTAAGTAATATTCTTGATAGGGTCAGATATTAGATATGCATCAATTGAAACAACATTCTCTCTAGGCAAGATAATCTGTCACAGATTCGAGTAGGACCGATTAGTGTGTCATATGCTATGTAGTGGAATGTTTGAAAAAAAAAGTCAGTTAATTAGAAATTTAATACACCAATATAATTCCCAGTTAATAGAACCTACCGCTTCATTTTTAAAAAAATAATGGAACCAATGTGGCCATATTAAGCGGAATTCATTACGTGCAGAAAAAAAGTGTTTGTTTATAATGGAATGAAGTTCACGTGAAAGCTATGGACTGGACATTTTTGCGCGATAGAGCGTTTTGTCGTACTTACAGCAATGGCGACCATGATTGAAAGTTCAATGTCCTACATTTCGAGGTTGCCAAGCTAAATAACTATACTGTAATAAAATAACCATACTGTAATATTACATATCACAAAACGCGTGTGGGGAAATAAAACAATTACCCTCTATGTATACTACATACATTGTATACAAAAATGTATACATCCAAAATGTAGTGTTATATACTTTATACGAAACAAATCACTGCATACTGAATGAACTTTATTTGAAGCAATATAAAACAATAAATGCGTACTTGCCGATATTTTGTCACTAATATTGATCTCACGGCTTTCTGAAGTTTCAACTAATAAACATTGCCCACACTGTTAACGTAAGTCATTTGTTTATAATAAACGCAAATATTTCCATCAAAGATGTTATTACTTTACTATTATTTTGAAAACACCATCGCGCAAAAAATAATGTGCAACGCACGTTTGTAAAGTGTTTTACAGAATATCGGAAATTAAAAACCGAGCGATTTCCTCGATTCTGTAAAAAGCACGTCCAAACCTCGCATCATAATATAGGGCTACTATTATATACAGCAGTTCTAAGATATGACATCAAAGAAGATCCTTAATTGGAAAGCTAATGGAAGAAGTGGACGAGGCAGACCTAGAGAACACTGGATGGATGGAGTGAGGAGAAGTATGAAAGCTAGAGATTTGAGGGAAGAAGATGATCTATATAGGAACCTCTGGCGACATATCACTTTGGGTTGAAAGAGAAACACTGTATTGTGGGATATTCCTAATTAAAAAAGTTCTAAGTAAAACATATTTTACATCATTAGGTATATTTCACGCTTCAGGCTTATTAACCTATTACGTCTCCGTGGGTCTCAATATCTTTTGGTTTATGAGAAGTATTTTTCACAATTTATTATAGATTTTTGCTGACATTACAATTTGCCGATGATCAACTGGTTTTAGCGCAAGACAATTTTGATATGGAATTCATGATAAAAAGGTTGAAAAGCACATATGAATCATGGGGTCTCACAGTAAATTTACAAAAAACAGAATATCTGGCAATAAATAGCAATGAAAGAGAAAACTTAGTATTGGAAGATGGAATCCAAATAAAGCAAGTGAAACAAACTAAATATTTGGGAATGATTATGGATAACATCGAAGGTATAGGCAAAGAGAACATAAAACATAGAATTGAATTGAGTAGCAAAATAATATCATCATTAAATTCCATATGGTGGGATAAGCATATTTGGAAAGACACAAAAAAAATATATTGGTAAAACATTGGTGGAATCTGTTGCAATGTACGGAAGTGAGGTATGGACAATCAATAAGTACTACACGAATAGACTAATAGCTCTGGAAATGGATTATTTACGAAGAAGTGCCAGAAAGTCTAAATTAGAACGTGTCACAAATAAGGAAATTAGAAACAAATGGAAGCAGAAGAAAGCATAATTGAAAGAATTGAGGAAAAGGAATTACAGTGGTTAGGACATGTTTTAAGAATGGAAGATGAGCGATGGCCGAAGCAACTATATGAATGGCATCCTAACAGAAAGAAGAAAAGAGGAAGACCAAGGTTAACATGGAAGGAAAACATGAAGAGAGTAATGCAAGCTAGAGGGCTAAGCATCGAAGATGCCCAAGACCGTAGGCTTTGGAGGTTTGGCACGGAAGACGGCAGCAGCTGTAAAAACCCGAAGATAGATAGATAGATTATCATCACTCTTTCTGGATTCTAATATTCACTCACTGAAGATTGTGTATTAAGTGTGATGGGCAATAAATCATTAACTGATTCTTAAATAATTACTGATAAAAAATTCCGTGACTTCACGATGATGAAATGTTGTAATTAGATTGTTAGTAGTCATATATATATATATATATATATATATATATATATATATATATTAAAATTATGGCATTTCATGGAAGGACCCCATACAAAGTAAAATCTGTCTCCAGAGTAAAATTTTAGAGAGATCTAATCAATTTAAATATCTTGGATATTATCTCTCTATCTGGGATGAAAAGGATATCCCTGAAAAAGTTACTAGTTATAATAAAAGTTTAGGAATTATTAATCAAGTTATGAAACCATCCTTTTTACAAAAAAACACCAGATTACGTTTATATAACACTTTGGCTAGACCAGTGTTGACCTATGGTAGTGAAGCATGGACACTAAAAAAAACAACATGAAAGCAGAATAACGGCTTGTGAAATGAGATTCATGCGCAGAACAGCGGGTTACACCAGGTGGGATCGGAAAAGGAACACCGATATCTTAAAAGAATTGAAGACTACGCCAATTTTGGAATATATTAAACAGTACCAACTAAATTGGAAACACTATCTTGAAAGTATGAGTTCAAATCGGATCCCCAAAGCTGTTTATAATTATATACCAAGAGGACGAAGATCACTGGGCCGTCCTGTGAAACGCTGGAGGGAAAATTTTCTATAGGATCGTAACAGGCCTTGGCCTAATACTTGGAAGGAAGAAGAAGAATATATATATATATATATATATATATATATATATATATATATATATAGTTAGCCACACGCTGAGGTCTAGAAGTAGCGTGCTGCCTTGTCACGCCGCGGGCCCGGGTTCGATTCCCGGTCGGGACAGGCTCCTGGGTGAGGTTTTCTTTCGGGGTTTTTCCTGACCTGTAAGACAAATGTCAGGAAGTTTAGGGCCCAACGGTCCCCGAAAATCATCCGGTCATCATCATCATATCCTTCACCGGTGTGGAAAGCAACGGGAAACTACCATACCTATAATTCCCTAGTAAAGCTGAAAAGCATAGCATGAAAATGTTATGATTGCAGTGAAAGACTTGCCCTCGGGCAGAATTACTATGGATGGATGGATATATTTATTGAAGTTAAATTTAAACGTGTATGTTGCTTTAAAGAATTCATTTGGTAGCTATTTGTCAAATATATTAGGGTGCTCTAAAATTCCCCTTACAAACTTCTAGGACTTGTAGAGGGGCTGAGTTGATAATATTTAGAACTGGAAACCATGTCCGGAAACTTAGCGTTTTCGTGCTACAGCCGTTTGAAAACACGTTTTTAACGCGACCACTTTTACAAGTAATTTATTACAAGGCGTGACAAAGTACATCACTTGTTTTACAATTCAACTCATTAATAACCAAAGAAACAAAATGGAAACTGAATCATGACTTGCATTAATAATTCCGGATACATTCTCCACAATCAATTTTTTTGCAGTTTTAAAAATTTCGAAAAATGGACTTTTTTGAAAAAAATAACGCCAAGTGTTGGAATGCTCGATAGGGAAATTTTCGATTTCGACGAATCGCGAAGCTATTACTTGTTCAGACACGTGACACATTTTGCTCAGAGAGCTCTTTTTTTCAGGTTTGAGGTCTACGGCTTTAGTTTCCGTCAGAAAAATATCTTGCTCAGGAATTTCACACTCTGAAAAATGCATCGATCCCAACCGAATTTTGAACCCGCGAATTTCGGAAATATAGGCGAGCTTCGTAACCGATAATGTGGATAAGACAAAATGTCGGACGAGCAAGGGTTTTTGTTCAAAATTCTAATATTTTATGGCATTTTGAGTAACATAAATTTCGTTTTTAATTTACTTTGAATTCTGTTACATCCCTTTGACACAAAATAAAGTGCTTACGTGGTTTTCCCATTTAAAGAAGAGTAAAAATGTGTGTATAGTACATAAAGTTACGGGTTATGACAATACATTTTCTAACATAGCAAAATGTGTTTTGTTCTATTGTATTGTATTTAAGGTAAAGTAATCCCACTACAGGCCATAGGAGACCCTTGGGGTAGAAGGATTTTAAGGCTCCCATTTTTCTAGACAATCGGCACTTCATGCCACCTGGGTTATCAGTCTGCGTGACAGCCGCCTTTACCCCCCAGAACAAGCGTCTGTATTCATCGTCTGTTAGAGGCTGTGTCAACCCCAGGACCATGGTGATACAGAAGGTTTGGGTCAGTTTAAAAATCTTGACCCCACCGGGACTCGAACCCTCGACCTTCCAGTTGTAGCGTATTGCCTTAAAGTATGCTACGGCATGCCCCATTAAATTACGAATTAAGAAATGTAAGGCCTGGCACACACGTTCCGGTATACCGGAAAGTTTTACCTGTACAGGTAAACCGAAGCGTGTGTGCCAGCCGCTGCAGGTCAAACTGCATAGGCGTAGCGACCTGCGCAGGCGACCGGAGAAGAATCGAAATTCAATTCTTTCTACCTGTGCAGGCGTGTAGACCTGAGCGTGTGTGTGGTCATGCTCCGGCACGCCTGTACAGTTATTAGCAAGGCTAGGATTTTTAAGTAATATTAACATGCAAAATATGTACATATTTATGTAATAACATTATGTAAAATATGTAAGATTATATTAAAATTCCTTAAAATATGCTAACATTAAAATTTAATTTTATATTACTGTATATTAACCCTTTAAATTGGCAATGTATCCTATAGCATACATCAGTTTGTTCGATTTATTTAATATTATTAATGAAACAGAAGAAAACGAAATAATAACTTAAATGTGCGTTTAATTATACAATAAACCTAATAATAACAATCATGCGTGATTTTGTTTTCAGTGCGGTCCACAACATTTAAATAACTGGCAGGAGAAATTAGTGTTTTGCCAATTAAAGGGTTAAACGTTTACTTTAAGACAGATCAAATTTGAAGGAATGGGACAGTTAAATACTTGACAACATGGTAAGAAGGATATTGTCATGTTTCTATTACAAAATGGTCCCACTACAGATCTTAGGGATATTTCTAGACAATCGGTAAGAGATTTCATTCTTGTGTGATAGCTGTCTTTACTCCTACAACATAGTATGGTATTAATTTTTTATAGGCTGAGTCGGCCCAGGGTCATGATGCCGTCAGAATATTAAGCAGTTTAAAAATCCTGACCCCATCGGGTTTTCGACCCTCGATTTTCCAGCTTGTACGATATTGCCTTAACTATACCGAGGTGTGTTCCCTATATATTTCTTCTATTTCATTCATAAACAGAATAGATCGGTCATGTTTTAAAAGAGATCTTGCTATGTGGAACCCTAAAGGCCTACTCAAGTCTTTTTTCAGTGTCTTCCTGTATTTTATGTTTTTCCTGTTTAGTAAAATGGATTTTTTTGACCGTTTCTAACCAGATTTTGAATAGGTTGGAAAAAAACAGTTTCAGTATAACAATCAGGTATCTGAGTTTTTTAATGTAAACAAATATTGTTTTAAATTATTTTCCAACGTATGAAAATATTTTTTTTTAATTAAGAGACTTAATATGTAAATTTGCATACAAAATCTTTTAAAATATCTAAAACAATGTAATTGTGATCAAATATGTAAAAATATGTAATGGTAAATTTTCATATGATAAGTTTTTTTTTCATTATTTAATAAAATAGATTTAAGATTCATTAATATATTTACCTAATGCCTTGTATAAAAAGCATAGATTAATTCATTGTAGTTTATTACTTTCTTTGTATTTTTTCTTTCTTTTCATGTATAGTAGATTCGAGCTGTTATTCCTTTCTGTATCCACTCTTATCATTAATTTAATTTTAATTTCATTGTATTATTAGACATTATTTTCATTATTATTCGATTTGACAGATAATTAATTGTTTAGTATGACTATTATTGTAATTTTTTGTATTTATATGTAACATGTTTGTCCTGGTGAGTGGAAGAGAAGATCACAATGGCCTTAACTCCACCAGGCTAAATAAATCTATTCTAAGTCCCGAATTCGTGGCCATTTATCAATTTTACCCATGTATAAGCAAAGGAAAAGAAAATATGATTACATGTAAATCCTAGCCTTGGTTATTAGTTTAGTTGTAGCTAGTTCCTTGAGTAGAGAGTTATCTTATTGTTTGCGCCATCTCTCGACTGAGTTAAAATGGTTTACCATAGCATGTGTGTGCTCTAGCCTGCACAGGTATACCTTTCCTGTTTACCTGTGTTGTTTTACCTGACAGGTATATCGTAACGTGTGTGCCCGGCCTAAGGGGTTACGGTTAAAGTGATCCCATGTAGGAGACCCTTTATAGGTAGTAGAAATTGCACAAAGAAATTAAACATAACCTCAATTCTGGAAATGCGTGTAAGGACTCTTGTCACCCCCCAAATCCTCTAAAAAAAAACATTAAATTGAAAATATATAAAATCATTCCCCCAGTTATGTGGATGCGAAACATGGACACTTATTTTATGGGAAAATAAAGTTATTAGGAAAATTTATGTACCAAAGAGATAAACAATAGTGAACTACATAATCTTTATGAAAAATCAGATATAATAAGAATAGTTCAGTTTTGTAGACTGTGGTGAGTATGTCATGTGGCATAAATAGAGAATGTAAGAGGGACATGGAAGCTCATTACAGAAAAAAAGGGAAAACACCCAGTAAGCAGACCAAGAATTAGGTGGAAGAATAACATTAATCATGATTTGAGAGAAGTGCAATATCCAGGATGATCGGAAAACATTAGTTTAGGATAGGCATGTATGTCCATGCGACTATGAACCATAGTGCCAATAAATAAGTGTGAATGATATAATATGTATGGTTAACACATAAAACAAATTTGTTCATGATGATGATGATGATGATGAACACATAATTTTCAAAACATTATTTTTTTTAAAATTGGAGATTACATTCAATAATGAATGATCTTGAAAATTTGTTCAAGGTCACTTTTTACAAATAAAGTATGTTTCGTGAGCTTTAAAATGGTAAAGTACCGAACACAACACTCTACTTTCATCACATCATAAGTTATTTAAATTTAAAGAGAAGGTCTAAGCTGTTTACCTAAAATTGTATTTTTTTTCAAAATTGAAAGTTATTATAAAAAAGTATTAGACATAGAGATTAAATATTTTATATATTTAATTAAAATGTAAATTATACGATCTAAAGATTTCTGTAAGGAAAACGAAGACCATGGCTTTTAGAGGAAGAGATCCAGTGAGATCCAAAATTATTTTAGAAAATCAAAGTATAGAACAGGTGTCTAGTTTCAAATATTTGGGCTGTGATGTTGGCTACAATGTGGAAAGAGATATTGACTCCAAAATAAATAAATTTCAGACGGTGTGTGTGGAACAATACAGAGAACATTCAAAAATGAAATTAGAAAAGAAACCAAGATAAAATGTATAATGTTATGGCGGTTCACACAATATTGTACAGATGTGAAACTTGGGCTCCAGTGAAAAAGACAGAAGGATAGAATACAGACGGCAGAGATGCGGTTCCTAAGACAAGTAAAAGGATGTACAAGACTTGATAGAATAAGAAATGAGGATATAAGAGAAGAATTGAAAGTACAGCCTTTATTGGATAAAGTCACAAATTACAGACAGAAATGGATTGATCACATGGATGGAATGAGTAAGGAGAGAGATCCATTGTTAGCAAGAAATTATCAAGCAAGAGGAAGGCGTGATGTTGGAAGACGTTGGGCTGATGCATTATGAAGTCGGAACGGGCAATTGCCTAATCCCTGGAGTGATGATGATGATATATTAATTAGCTCATACTAGTTTTAATTTTGCAAAATTTCATTAAAATTGAAAGGGATTAGTTTGTAGCCTGTATTGATTTGACAATGAAAAGGGTGAGAGATGAGAGTTGAGCAACAAAAAAGGAAACAAAGGGTGAATTGAATGATAATAACAAGACACTAATTGTATAATTTTTAATAATTGCATTGTTTATATTTATTACAGATACCTCTGGATCTTATTAAGCGCATCAACGATATTGAAACATTTGATGATCTGCAGAAAGTTTTAAATAATTTTGACTCTGAAATTGCAAGTAAGTATGTAAAATGATGGTGATGTTGATAAGAATATTATGCAGAAGTTGCATTTTTGTACATGTAGTTATTTGTAATTGATCTGACTGTTAGCATCATATTTACTTGAAATACAGACCTAATCAATAAGTGAAGTCTGGTGAAATTAAATGTTTCTTACCTCTCCTCTTATTTTTACATATAACGGAAAATTTTTCAAACAAAATTCTGGGCTTTCTATGGGAAATCCTCTATCACCCTTTTTGGCCAATTTATTTATGGGAAATTTTGAGCAGAAAATAACAAGTGGACATCCTTTGATTTTCAACTTTTGGAGTAGATACGTCGACGACGTAATTGCTATTGTGAATCGCAAGCAAATGGAGGATGATCAATTGAGTTAGTGTTTACTTGATGAAAATCCATATTTATTAATTAAATAAAAATATAACTATGTTCTATTTTTATTTAATTAATAAATAGAGGATGCTTTAAAGCTGTTGAACATTCAGAGTAGAACTATAAAATTTACCATGGAAACTGAAAATGAAAGACAAATCAGATTTTTTAGATCTCACTTTAAGAAGAAACGAAGAAAACAAGATAGAATTTGGAATTTATAGAAAGAATACACATATTGACAACTATATAAAAGCTTCAGGATTCAACCATGTTGCTCACAAAGAGGCAGTATTCAATAGTTTGACACACAGATTGGTAAACACACCTATGAGCAAAGAAAACTATGAAAAAGAAAAAGAACACATAATTAATGTTGCAATAGATAAGGTTATGAAGAAAAGTGGTACACAAGAAAAAAATAAATTTGAAAGACAAAAATTAATAAATGGAAGCACACTTATAAAAGAAACAGAAAAAAAAAAATTCACGAAATTCACTGAAATCCATTGAAACACTATAAATTTCAAAAAAATTTCAAAAAGTTTAATACAAGATTAGCACCAAAGAATGAATACAGCTTTAATAGTGTAATTAAAACCAATAAAAAATGAAAGAATTGAAAATGAAAACATCAGGAATTTATCAGATCAAATGCAGGGATTGTGACAAAATTTATATTGGAAAAACGAAAATAAATTTGAAAACAAGGGTGAAAGAACATCTTAGAAACATCAAAAATGGAGAAGTGGAAAAGTCAGCAGTAGCTGCTCATGCTTTGTCCGAAAAATTGAATCAAAGGCCAGTCTAATTAAACTAATAGATAAACAAAAAGAACTCACGGTTTGGGAAAAGACCCACATTCAGAAAAACAAAGGAAACTTATGAACTTCAAAATTCCTGCAAATTTTGACCTGATACACAGGTTCATCGGTACACCAACAGAGGGAAGAAGAAGAATTTCTTCTGATCGACATAACATCCGTCGCCAAGAAAGTGCTGACAATGAGACCATTGTCGTCTCGAAATTGCGATCTACTTAGAAAATTAATATGAGGAGAGGTAAGAAACATTTAATTTCACCATAAATTAAACCTCATAGTGATTAATTCCTATAAAAGTTAAATATAAGTGAATTCTGAATTTTAAATCTCAAAATATATCAATTTTGATTGGTATGTTATATTTTTATTCCTTCTTAGTTAATAATAAATAACAGTTAAAAAAACTAAAACAACACGCTTTATTAGAAAACCGAACTAAAAAATAAAAAATAATTTTAATTTCCAACATGCTTAGGATAAAATTAAAGTGGTCAACAAAAAAATTGTCTCCAACACATCTAGAATAAAACTAGAGTTGTCTACAAAAAAAAAATAATTTTACCATCAAAAGCATGGGGTGCTTTTTATGGTTTTTATGTTTTCTTCTTAGAGACTTTACTTTTACCAATATTTGTTTATCATCAAATATATTAATTGATATAGAGCACCACGCACTTTCGATGGTAAAATTATTTTTTTTGTAGGTAACTCTAGTTTTATTCTAAATGTGTTAGAGAGGATTTTTTTTGTTGACCACTTTAATTTTATCCAAAGCATGTTGGAAATTAAAATTATTTTTCATTTTTAAGTCCGGTTTTCTAATAAAGTGTGTTGTTTTAGTTTTTTTAAACCATTATTTATTTTTTATTTTTTAGTTCGGTTTTCTAAAAATGTAAATATCTTTAAATTTGATACAATTGTAGTATGAGCTAAAAGTAATACTCTTTCTAAAAAAAATCCTCCTTGCCGGATTTGAACCAGCGACCTATGGATTACTGAAATTATATACCACTACAGTCCACCACTCTACCAACTGAGCTACCACAATGACGGACTAAAAAGTTGATATGTCTGCAACCTATTATACCGATCTTTAATTTTTTGATGTCCTGATGATCCTGGCCAGGATCTTAGAAAAAATTTATGAAATTATTGTATTGTCATTGATCCTTCACAAGTATACAAAGTTTCAAGTCGATCCAATGTTTTTAAGTGGGTGAAAATCATGTTGAAAGATTCCATTACATAGATACAGGTCAAGCTAATATAAAGCGTGTAAAAACTGCATAGATCTTATAAGAAACTAATTGATGTGGAGGGAGAGTGTAGTCAGAAAGAATCACTCAGCTTGAAATCAGAATTTAAATTATCCTGGGGGAAAGAAAGAAGTATATATATTTCTCTTTGAGTAGATTGCATTACACTTGGGATGGATGGATGACTCAAGAACAGGACAAAATTATGTTCTCTGTGCAATTGGCATTGTATTATGGCATATTGTTAGGAGACAGAACAACTAAGCAGTTTCTACTGGAGTTATTCCTTACATTCGAACATAGGAGGCTGCCAGTTAGGATTTTTTAAGGTGGAAGGAGGGAATCAAGTGTAGGGAAGGATCTTGTAATTATTTTGGTAAAGTAAGAAAATTAATAGGGCAAATTATGGTACAAAATGGAAAATTTATATTATCATCAAAATTTAAATTTAGTAATTTTTTTATGTAGGTCTACAATTTTTCTTATTGTTGTCAATTAGGATAGTATGCCTTATAAACAGGCAAAAGGTAAATAAAGATCAAAATATATAAAAGAGAAAATGAATTAGAAAAATATAGATATAATCTACATTTTACTACAAGATGTGAGTATTAAAAATCTGTATGCCCAACGTCTCACCAAAAAATTAAAATAAAAGATTAGAACTCGGTCGTTATTTATGAACATTTGAAAAAAAAATAATACATGGAGCAGAAAAAGAGAAGCACTTGGTATGGAAAGTGATGAAACACCATAAAAACCATTGGGTGAATAAGGAATTACTTGATATCATTACAGAAAAGAAAAATGCATTTCAAAAATATTCAGTGGCCTAAACATGTGTTAGATTGGATGGTACCAGGCAGAAGGAAAAGGGGGAGAAGTAGAAGAACATGGTATGAGGGAATATATGATGCCATGACGAAGAGGGGAATGGAAGAAGGACAATGGGAAGATAGGAATCTCTGGAAGGAAAGAGGAATCAAGGGCGGACTGCTGTAAAGTGGAAAGTCTGTATTAAGTAAGTTGTCTTGTTTAGGATGAAATGTCATGTACTTACTCTGCGTGTGTAGCTTCTTTAAGTTTTATTTTGGTTTTTATATATTCAAATTTTTTATCGGCCACGGTGGACTAGTGGTTATGCTCCTTGCCTCTGGTCCCGAGGGTCGCAGGTTCAAGCCCGGCCAGGGTCAATGGATTTTTTAGAATGGAAAAATCCAAGGAGCAAGTCCTCCGGGAGGGACTTTAATAAGCCGTGGGTCCTGGGTATGAAGATTTTTGGGCTCGTAAAAGATCCTTAAGCCTGAATGAAAAGGTCGCTAAGCAAAATTTACCGAATTTTCCCATCCTAGTACTACCTTGGTTTCCTAGATGTCAGTATGAGCCAGAACGCTGACCATGGACCACTCAAATGACATCTATAAGTGTAACTAAATTAGTATGGTTCAAATTCTTCCCTGCAGGGGGAGAGCATCTAAATCTCTGTTAAGGGAAATATGGGCTTACAAGATACAAGAAGATATTAAAATTTATTGAGGATATTCAGATTTGAAATGACAGAGAAACCTACAGCGATAATTAAAAAGTCTAAACTCTACTAATGTTATTAAATTTTATAACATACTATAACTTAATTTTCAGATCGATTTGGAGATGACGACATAGATAATATCGATAGAAGTAAGTAATTGTACACATTATAATCAAAATTAAAGTGAGAAATAACACTGAGTATTTTCAATTTTTAAAAATGAGTTGGAGAAAAATGTTTTATATCTCACCCCATAAAGTTGTGTGTATTCATGATACTGGTTTCAAAGATCATTCATCTTCAGTCAAAATTCAACTGTCAAAATTTTGCCATTAACACTATCTTCCAAACTGCCATTGGTGTCTATTTTATGAACTTGGAAATCAAATTTTGTTGTTGTTGGGAATTTCAAAATTCATGACTCTATATTTATTCTTCTGAATCCCAAACTGTTAATTCCAAAGGCTTTGCTAAATATTTTAAAAGTTTAGTTTCTCTTCCAATTTTGTGATTCTCCTAGCAAACTACGTGCAGCAATTGCCGATTTTTTCAATTTCACCATTTTTAATATTTCTAAAGTGTTCCTTTTTTATGAGTTTCTAAATTCCTTTTAGTTTTTCCTATATATATATATATATATTCTTGCAGTCATTGCAACTAGTTGGATAAATTCCAGATTTTTTACTATCTTGGATATTAACCTTTTTATTAGTAGTTTACCCAGACTAAATTTGTTAATCAGTGCCAATGTAATATTGAACTTGTTAAATACTTTTTTAAATGTTCTGTGTGTTCCATGATAGTAAGTAATTTTCTTGAATTGTTTCCTTCCTTTTGAATCAGATTGTAGGGTGGTGTATTTTTTAAGTCTTTTTTGTTGTTTGAACCTCTTTAACTTATTTATTATTATCTTCATTCCAAAACCATTTAATGTAGCTATGTTTAAATATGATTGTATTATTTCTTAAATTTTTCTTCACTTAATGGAATGTTTGTTAATCTGTATATTAAACTGTTGAATATTGCATATTTATATGCAATATGATTATATTATTTTTAGTCTGAACATCTTACCTCAATATTAATGTTGACATGTTCTTGAACATGTTTCAAAACAATTGTTTTGAAACATATTCAAGAACAAATCAACATTAATATTGAGATAAGATGATCAGACTAAGAATAATATAATTAAAATAACCTCAAAATATAACTTCCTAAAATTAAATATTATGCAATATGATGTTTTAATGTAATTATCTGTATGGGTATCTTTCTTGTACATGCTGAATTAAATTTTTTGTTACTGTTTGTTCCTAATTAAATTCAGGTCCTAAAATGGGATCTGATTATTTTTCTCCAATTCAATAGTAAATTTTACAATATTCATCTCGAAGGTTAAGTAATTTTAATGCATCTTCTATATATTTGGAATTTATTACTGAGAAAAATCATCAACATATGTATACCAACATTTAAATATCCATGGATAAGCTTTGGTGATGTGACATTCTAGATACTCCACAACCAAATTAGCAAAAAATGGTGAAAGTGGATTGCCCATTGCCAAACCCGAAATATGCTTATAAAATTTTCCATTAAAGGTGAAAAACGAGTTATCAATACAAAGTTTTGTAAAACTTATGTACTCTTCTATTGACCCTGTTTTTAATTTTAGGGAAACAAGCCATTTCTTTCAAAATGTTTAACTTTTTTTTTGCAGTTGGGATACTCAGAAATAAGAATTTGTTAAATTTCTTTGTGATCCATTTTCATAAATACTATACATGGAGAGCGAATATTATTAACTATAGCTCTCATCTTATCTCCATCTTTATGAATTTTAAGGAGACCATATAATTTAGGATTTTGTGGATTTGAAACTTTTAGTTTGTGTGTGTCTTGTTTGTTGATAGTATGTTTCAATTGTTTTAATGTATTATCAAATGTTATAATTGTTTAAAAACTGATCTGCTTCCAAAAACATATATAGGAAACACAAGATAAACACAAAATAAAAATATTCAGTATGCTGGATACAGCCAAGTATCAGTGGCAGATACTGAGTTAAAAATTGGGGACGGAATGAGAAGTTACATTAGATGTATTTTTTCAAATCCTCACTTGTACCCATACCTTTGTGTTTAAATCGGCTTGAATAGGTTTCACACAAACTGATCTCCTCACAAGGATTTCACATTGAATAGCACTGCAGAGTAAACCAAATTTCTCATTGGATCAACTATTACCACTGCAGTGAAGAGGTGTTTGTCTGCATTGCATACTGGAAAACTATAGTGTCATCTTTTGAGTGATTCTATTACCACTAGTAATGCAGCAAATTGATATCAATAATGTTTTTTATCTCTAGTGAAATAAAAAACTTCTCCAGAATTGTTAGCCTCGACATTTTCATCTAACTCACTTTAGCTAGGATGAATATTGTAATATTGAGATTACTTTGTTAGTATTCTGATAATATTTTACAGGTTGGAATAGCTGGCCTATCCTGCCTCCCCTGAAAAACCATCCTCTAAAATACGGGTGAATCATAAATATGGCTATATGTTTGATCGCATTGTGTGATGAAAACATTACCATCACAGGAAATATTAAATTACCGTTGGAAAGGTAATTATTCAAATTACAAAAATGGAATAAAACAAAACAGTGTAGAACTTACGTCATTAGTCAAAATGGCGTTGAATATGCAACAGCAAATCACAATTGCTGCATGGGCAATAACGTATGCTAATGATTGAGAAGCCGCAAGACGTGAGTTCAACATAGCATTGCAACCGTCGACTGTGGGGAAGTGGAGAAAAGAAAAGAAAAATGCTGGAAACGGGAAGGATGCAGAAAATCAAACCTCCTGGAAGGCCTCGCATTAGCACGGATGCACAAATGAAGAGAATTGTGGGAGCGTTCTGACGCTAGCCCACAAAAATCAACCCGCCAAGCTGCATGTGAGCAGTGATTTGTTTTGCTTTGTTCTATTGTAATTTGAAGGATTCCCTTTCCAATGATAACACATTACCTTTAATAATAATATTTTCGTCACAAAATGCGATCAAAGTATAGCCATATTTCTGAATCACTCTGTAGGAATTACATAAAAAGTGTAAGAACATTTATTGTGGAATAGTGAAGGCTTGTTAACTTTTTTCAAATACTAAAACCCAATAAAAATGGTAATAATTACTCCAGTTCAGACTGTTCTGACATACAAGAGCAGAAAAATTACAAAATTATCTTTTTATTCTACAGAAGGTGTAATTATGCCCAAAGCAGCTGTTTGTCGACCAGAATTAGTTACTGTACCACTACGTACCTCAGCAGACAATTCTGTATTCTATTATCCACCATGTGCTCGAGTGGAGCGGTGTGGTGGATGTTGTTCTCATGACCTGTTAAGTTGCCAACCAAGTGCAACCGAGTTCATAAACTATCAGGTAAATTTTTTACATCACTCATTTTTTAATTGATTTTGTATATTTGAAATTCTTTAGTTCCTAAAATGTATATATTTTAAACATATATTTATCTATTAATTAAATAAAAATAAAACTTAGTTTTATTTGATTTTCATATTTATTAAGATATATTTAGTGACAGCTGTTTCGGTACATTGTACCTTCTTCAGACATGTTAACAAATTATGGATTGTGTTATTATAGTACATATCAACTGATCTAAGCAACAATACAACAATAATTTATTTAAATTTTTAAATTTAACAAAGGCAATTCATTCAAATCAAGTGAGAATTTAACAGTTTATTACTACTTTTCAATTTATTTATTTCTACAGCCTCCAAAAGGTCCAACTTCTTGCCCTTATCACAAAAATGTAAAATTTCAAAATTTGGATTGAAACAATGATTAAATTGGAATAGGTGGTTAGCATATTTTGAGTATTCTAAATTTCTGTTATATGCTCTCATGTGTTCCTTTTTATAAAGGATAAAGGAACACATGAGAGCATATAACAGAAATTTAGAATATTCAAAATATGCTAACCACCTATTCCAATTTAATCATTGTTCCTTTATCCTTTATAAAAAGGAACACGAGAGCACATAACAGAAATTTAGAATATTCAAAATATGCTAACCACCTATTCCAATTTAATCATTGTTTCGACCCAAATTTTGAAATTTTACATGTTTGTGATAAGGGTAAGAAGTTGGACCTTTTGGAGGCTTGTAGAAATAAATAAATTGAAAAGTAGTAATAAACTGTTAAATTCTCAACTTGATTTGAATTAATCACGTTTGTTAAATTAAAAAATTTAAATAAATTATTGTTGTATTGTTTAGATCAGTTGATATGTACTATAATAACACAACTCATAATTTGTTAACATGTCTAAAGAAGGTACACTGTACTGAAACAGATGTAACTGAATTATATCTCAATAAATATGAAAATCAAATAAAACTAAGTTTTATTTTTATCTAATTAATGAATATGGATTTTCATCAAGTAAACACCAATATTTATATATCTGATATTAATATAAATTTATACACTAAGACTAAACAATATATCATTTTTGAAGAAAATCTCTCCTCCCCCTGGTTCAGTCAAAAAAAAAAATTCTATTCAAAAAAATATATATCTTTTCAAATTTGGATTTATTTCAAAATATCCCCACATAAGCAGATTATTTAATATTCTTTATAGAAGGGACTTATTGAACATAGTGACATAACATAAGCTGAACTTTTTTTATCATTTTCTCTAATACGAGGGCGGATCGGAAAGTAACGCACAATAATTATTTTTTTAAAAAGTTTAATAGTAAAAAAAAGGAAAAAAATCACAAATGAACTTACATCTTTTACCTACTTTTCGACATAGTCACCAACTTTCTCAACACATTTTTCCCATCGTGTTAGCAGTTTCAATATGCCCTGTTCGTAGAAGTCCATTTGGTTGGAGTGTAGCCATCTGCGCACTGCTGATTTCACTTCCACATCTGTCTCAAAAGCGTTTGCCGGCCAGGAATTTCTTCATGGGACCAAACAGATGAAAGTCCGATGGTGCAAGATCCGGACTGTATGGTGGATGCTGGAGCACCTCCCAACCAAATTCGGCGATTTTCTGACGAACGACAGCAGCAACATGGGGTCGAGCATTGTCATGAAGAAGTTTAACGTTAATGTTGTGACATTTGTCACGAATGGCATGATGCAACTTCACCAAAGTTTTAATTTAGGCCGCAGCATTCACAGTGGTCCCGTGTTCAGCAAAGTCCACCAATAAAACACCATGCATATCCCAGAACACTGTCACAAGCACTTTCCTGGCCGGAGCATGGCGAATCACTAAGGTTCACGTGTCCCTCTTGGAAGAATGTGCACCACCTGGAGACATTGCTACGGTCCATACAATCATCCCCATACATGCCACGCATGTCCCTGTGAATTTCACTGGGTTTATGCCCTTTGGCCCACAAAAATCGAACAACACTTCTCTGTTCCTCACAGGTGGACGACTGTAGCATGCTTGCCATCTTTGTTGCATAGTTCAAGCTTCTCTCGCAAGAGGTGCACCTGAGAAAAAAATACCATCTGTAGTGAAAACTTCAAACTATATCTCTGTGAAATTTCAACATTCTAGCTGCAATACCAAGGCAGAAAAAAATTATTGTGCGTTACTTTCCGATCCGCCCTCGTATTATTTGATGTATAGTATAAAATCAAGTTTAGATAAAGCAGAATAACAATCATGCAGAGGTACTCTAGCATTAATTTGTTTGATAACATCCCCATAGAAGTCTCAAATTCTTATTTCTTTAATATTAATCTTGTCAAATAGTGAAATCTATTAAAATTTGTTCTTCAGTGAGAAGTGATACATTTAAAGACATCAAAAGTGAAATTTGTATTCACATTTTGATAAATTTTAAATTAACATTCTAAAAATTCCTTCTAAAATAAAATTGTATTCACATGTTTTATGGGGGTTTATGCTGACTGTGTGTTGAAACACTGAATTTTAATAAATATTACAGAATTCATAAATGATACATAATTTCTTAGTCTATGATATTATTACCTCCATTTTCAGTCATGTAATTGCTAAAAAATTGCTCAAAAAAAGTTTAATGTATAAAGCCATAAGACAATAAATGGTTATTCTCTACATTTTTATTCAAAATAACATTAATTAAATGTTTCTTATAATAATTACATCATGTCCTTTTCATTTACCATATTTATTTGAACAGGCTTTAAGAATTTTTCTCTCGAGTGCCCTCAATAACTTGTCATTGCAATCTGTGGTATCTCTCTTTCTTTGTACCATAATGTGTTCCCACTTAAAAATGTTAAGTTTGAAAGACACCAAATTTTACCCCTCCTCCATACAATTGTTTATAGATTCTGCATTAATTTCAAATTACAGTATACCATAATTAGTATCATAACATCTGCATGAAACAGCAGAAAATCTGTAGTTCACAGTACAAACACTTTTAAATGGAATCTTTTTTATTAGCACTTGTTTTAACATGTGAGAAAATTCTCCACTCAACTTTATTTCTACTGTTGAAATGTATGAATGTTATTAGAGAGACTCTTATCAAAGCAACTTTTCCACCTTTCCCATTGACTATTGACTTAAATTTGTGCCATGTATACTTACTCACTGGCACTATCAAACCCATAGGTTCATGGCCACGCGGACATAAGCTCTCCATACATCCCTATCCTGAGCTAATGCTTTCCAATCATTCCCTGTATAATCTACTTCCCTCAAATCATAGTTAATGTTGTTCTCCCACCTCATTCTTGGTCTACCAATTGGGCGTTTTCCTTCTGGGCTTTCCTACAAGAAGTTTCCATGCACGTCTTCACTTCCCCATACGTGCAACATGTCCTGCCCATTGCAGTCTACAAGACTTAACTGTTCTTATTATATCTGGCTTAAATTTGTTTTAATATAATAAATTTGGGAATATTTTTTACTACTAATTTTTATCACTTCAGGTTTTTTAGCGACTACATTTTGAGGGGAGGTAACAAGTTACAATTCATATGGAAAGAAATTGTTACAGTTGAACGACATACAAAATGTAAATGTGTTTCCATGCACGTCTTTCATTCCCCATACGTGCAACATGTCCTGCCCATTACAGTCTACAAGACTTAACTGTTCTTATTATATCTGGCTTAAATTTTGTTTAATATAATAAATTTGGGAATATTCTTATTACTAATTTTTTATCACTTCAGGTTTTAGAGCGACTACATTTGTGAAGGAGGTAACAAGTTACGATTCATACGGAAAAGAAATTGTTACAGTTGAACAACATACAAAATGTAAATGTGATTGCAAGAAAAAAATCATCGGTAAGTACAAACCATATTTTAATAAGTGGGACCTAACCGAAACTGACTTATTTCTAAAATTATAGTTTTGAATTTATAATATTTTTCGTATGTGTGTGTGTCTGGTATTTCACTTCTTTGTCTGTTTTAAATTTGTGCTACTGTCAAGTTGAGTTATAATTGAAGAGTATTACGATGTTTTTATTATTAATTTCATACATCTCAATGATGGATAAATCATATTTGAAGAGGAAAATTATACACTAAGACCGGGACTGAGCGTATAATTTTTCTCTTCAAATATGATTTATCCATCATTGAGATGTATGAAAGTAATAATAAAAAACATCGAAAAAAGCCGTACTGGCATTTATAATGTAATGTTATAATTCCCAAATATGTCTTCTTAATAAAGGAGCCGCCATTTGCAAAGATAGAAGCAAAGGCTTCAAAGCATTTGGTGGGCGGGAATTACAACGTATATAGAGAAAAATTTGCATTTAGATCGGTACTTGCTCAGGTAGCTCAGATGGTAGAGCACTTGGACTAGAAAACCAAGGGTCCCGGGTTTCAAGTCCCGGTCTGAGCATATAATTTTTCTCTTCAAATATGAAGAGTATTAGCTGATAAATTTCTAAATATGCAGATATTAAAATATTTAATTTCCCTTATCTCTTTTTCTACTGTCAACTTAGGGTCATAATTGAAGAGTGTTAATCTGACGAATTTCTAAGAACTAACAGGCTTCCATATACACCCGGACCGGCCTCGCTGGGTTTCACCCGTCAGGCAGCACTCGCTCCTCATCCGCATTTCACTCTGCCAGCCGCTCGTCCTTGAAAACTAGTCAGTTTACTATCGTTCGACAAGATGAGACGTCAGCTGGAGTTAGAGCAGCGCGTTTATGTGTGTAAATGTTATTATAAATACGAATCAGCTCGTCGCGTTTGCGAGGAATTTATTCGCAAACTTCCCTGGACAATTACCTCCTTCCAGATCGACAATCCACGATCTTATGACTAAATTTGAGACCACTGGTTCAGTACAAAATAAGAAACACACGCGAAGGCGTACGGTTCTGACCGAAGAAAAATTAGACGAAATTGGCAAAAGACAAAGTGTACAAAACAAATCTGCACACATTGGAAGAACTGAAGAACAACATAAGAAATAAATTAAATCAGAAACTTGACAGTGCCCGAACTACAGCGTGTCACTCTAAATGTGTTTACTCGGTATAATGCCTGTTTAACTGCGGGAGGACAACATTTCCAGCATTTTCTATAAGGTAAGAAACAGTTCTGGGACGGGTGGCAGGGAGGGTGAATTGCGGGAGGAAGAGACAGCACTGCGTGCCGGGTGAAACTCCGTGAGGCCAGTCTGGTTTTATATTGGAAGCCCTGTATATTTAAATATTTAACTTTTTTTTTCCTGAGATCAGAACAAACATTATTATGAAAAATAACAAAATGTTATTTTTACAAATTTCAGGATTGCAATTCTTTACAAGTATACAGTGAATCTGATTGTCAATGTTTTTGTCTCAATGTGGATGAAGAAGAAAAATGTTTAAAAGAAAATGATACTAAACTATGGGATCCTAATGAATGCATTTGTGGTTGCCGAGAGGTCAAAGAATGCAGTACAGGATCGTACTTTGACATGAAAACTTGCGGGTAAATATCTTTTTTGATTTAACTTTCACAGGGAAAGAACACTATGAGGTTATGAAAATGGTTATGAAGAGAACATGGTACACAAGAAAATAAATAAGTTTAAAAGGCAAAAACTAATTAATGAAAGCACACTTAAAAAAACAACAGAAGAGAACATAAGATTCAAAAAATTCACTTACCATCCTTTAAAACACCACAAGTTCCAGAAAATTTTCAATAAGTTTAACATTCGAATGGCCCCAAAGAATGAATACAGCCTAAACAAGATAATTAAAACCAACAAAAATGAAAAAATTGGAGAAGAATATAAATCAGGAATATATCAGATCAAATGTCAAGATTGCGACAAAATCTATATAGGAAAAACAAAAAGAAATTTAAAAACTAGATTAAGGAACACCTTAGAAATGTAAAAAAGGTGAAGTGGACAAGTCAGCAGTAGCAGCCCATGCTTGGTCTGAAAAACATTTAATTGATACAGAAGCTAGCCTAATCAAACAAACAGATAAACTAAAGGAACTCACAGTCTGGGAAAAAATCCACATCCAAAAAAACAAAAAAGACAAACTCATGAATTTTGAAACTCCCGCAAATTTTGACCTGATCCAGAGGTTCATCGGTCTACTGATAGAAGTAAGAAGGAAACCGCCAAGAAACGACATAACACCGGTCGACCAGAGGCTACTGACGATGGAGATAAGCTCCGAAACTGCAGTATAGAAGAAAAAAGGATATGAGGTGAGGTAATAAAAACATTAATTTAATTATCTATTTTGATATAAAAATTTTACACATTGCCATTGGAAATTCTTACATTATGCAAATGGCCATACATATATTTAAGTTCAGTGATTGTATATGCTTTTAGCAGACAAAGAAAATCACAACTATAAAGAATTCAGTAATCATAAATGTTAATATACACTTACAAAGCTAGTGAGCAGCATACTGGAGGAGAACTACGTACAAATTTGTGACAAAATCGCCCAGTCACAGTGGATACACCAAACGAACAGGGTACTGAAGGTCGTCCCCCTTAGTCCAGTCCTCTTTAACTTTCACACACATGATGTTACAAGAGAAATTGAAAGACAAACACAGGAAGTAAGAACATATGTATATGCCGATGACATGGCACTTGCATCAAGCAACAAAGAGGAACTACAAACGGCCATGAATATTGTCACAGAGTGGGCAGAAGAAAACGACATGATATTGAACAGAAACAAAACCGAACTTGTCATCTTCAGAAGAGGGGGCAGAGCAGCGAAGAACGACTTCATCTTATGCAAAGGGCAAAAGCTCAAAACCAGCAACTCATACAAATATCTAGGCCTAACACTCCAAGTAACAGGAAAAACATTCGCAGTGCATATGAGGGAGAGAATTATAGCAGCTATACGAAGCTTCAGTGATATCAATCAAGCATTTGCCACAGCTGGCATTAGATACAGCAATGCGCCTATTTGAGGCAAAAGTACTACCAACAGCAACATCCATCCATAGTAATTCTGCCCGAGGCAGGTCCTTCACTGCAATCATAGCATTTTCATGCTATGCTTGCAGCTTTACTAGGGAATTGTGTAGGTGTGGTAGCTTCCCGTTGCTTTCCACACCGGTGAAGGATGATGATGATAATGATAAGGATGATGGCCATATGATTTCGGGGACTGTTTGGGCCTTAAAGTTTTCCTGACATTTGTCTTACAGGTGAGGAAAAACCCTGATAAAAACCTCACCCAGAAAAACTGCCCCGACCGGGGATCGAACCCGGGCCTGCTGCGTGACAAGGCAGCACACTACCTCGAGACCACAGCAACATATGGACTTGAATTAATCTGGCAATATCTCACCAAAAGGCAACTGAAGGACCTAGAGAATCTGAAGGCAAGATACCTTAAACAAGATCTACAGGTCTTGAAATACACACCGTCCCATCTAGTCTACGTAATGGCGAGGAAGACTTTCCTGATAGAGGATTTGAGAACAAAGCTACTACTACCTAACACGACAAGCTACTAGGAACTACTACAGGAACTGCGTTGCAAAAAATCCATGATACCAGACGACTTCTACACGACAGATGTAATGATCAACCGAGAATGGACACACGGAGGATATGACCTGAGACATGCAGTCACAAAATTCGCCGTACATGGTTTCCACCATAAATTATGCAAAACTATAAACTTCCACGAACCGTATGATGAGTGTGTATGTAAATATTGTGAACAAAGGTGCGAGAAGTATCACGCATTGGTCTGCACAGGCAGACAAGAAACTCTGACACAGTTGTGTCAATAACTGTAAAGATCCATGCACATTGTGCGCATTTCCTATTATTATTATTATTATTATTATTATATATTATAAATGTTAATGTACCAAATATTTGATGATGATGATGTACTCACTTCAAATAGTCTTCTTCTTCACTTCCTGGTTTAGGCAAGACTTGCCTGTTCCGTCTTCACTAATAGATTTAAGACCATCTCTTCCGAGGACGTCCGACATCTCTTCTTCCTCTTGGAAAATAATGGAAGATTTTATTTGGTAATCTACTTTCTTCCATTCTTTCTACATGTTCTTTCCACTGTATCTTGTTGTTAAATATCTTTTCTTTTATGGAGTAGATCTGCAGTTCTTCACGGATACCCTCGTTTCATATCTGGTCCATTCTAGTGCAGCCTTTTACTCCTCTTAAAAATTTCATCTTGGCTGCTTGGATTTTACTTTCTTGTTTGGTAGTGGTGGCAGCCCCACCAATGGTCTACTCTGCATAGCATTGGTATCGCGATCAGAGGAAAACATATTACTCGTATTCTTCACAATGGAAACTCGGACGGACTTAACATCAAATAGTTATAAATGTAATTTGCTCAACTGGTTAATTTCATATACTAGTATTTGTAAAGACTATTTAACTCATGCACTAAATGGGAGTCAAACCAATCATGTTTCAATGAATTCTGATTTACAACCAATCACAGTTTTGTTTTACCTGGAATTTATCAAATAAGTTTATCATATTAAAGAAAGCTCCTCCTTTTTAACATTCTGAATAGTCCAGAACATTATTTTGCAATGACTGACTCTCTAAGAAATACGGCTACCAGATTGTATATATAGTACACAAATGTAAACAGATAGTGCTTGTGGGATATAATATAAAAACATACCACTGTTTGCACTTTCTTAAACATATTATTTCCCAGGTAATAACGTTCCAGAAAAATATAATTGACATATTTACATCATAGGACATCAGAAATTAATTAGCATACAGTTTGATGTTTCATTTTTTCTCCACTAGGGTGCATTCTTACAATATTGCAATCTTTTGGCAATAAATAATATGATCTGGTTGCAGTGATGAACAAGTGAAACATAAAACATTTCTCATTTGTTTTAAAACATCGCTTTACATTAAATATATAAATATTTTAAAATAACTATATTTAAATAATGATTTTTGAGTAAAAAACTTAATGTTATTCGTTAAATAGTTCTAACAAATGCCACTCTTGATTTTCAAATTCTCTAGATAAATTCACTCTTTACTTCGTGAGACATGAATTTATCAATAATTTGGAGATCATTTGTGACATTACTTATGATAACTATTTTTAATTTAGAAGATTCATAGAGAACAAAATCACAATTAGCAAAAATTCAAATGTCTTTTAAAATTGGCATGAATAAACTTTTAAAATTTTTTCTTTCGAATGCAGCATCCTAAAATATAAATAAATTAGAAAAAGTTTTCAAAATTTGTTTTTGAATAAAGCATTATATGGTTTACATGAATTGTAAAATATCTGTAATGTTAATTTTTTTAAACTAAACTCATAACTTAATCTATTGTAATTCATTAGTGAATTATTTTAGTCCTGCATTGTAGTTGAGCAGTCTAAGGAATTATGCCTTGGTTCAGAGCTCACGGAAGAAAAAATGTCTCATAGGATTTTAGCCAGTAAGCAGCAAGTGCCCATCCAGCATCATGATAAATTTATGTAGCTACAATAAGTAGTGTCTCCAGGTTGAGAAAACTAGCCAAAAAAATTTGAGGGACCTACATGTCACCCCAAAACCGACTGGATGATGTCCATCTCATCTCTGTAAATAACACATATGGATGTCAGCAGTAGCCATCTGGTAGGCCAAGGGTCTTCTTCTACCTTGGAGTTGTTTAGTTTAATGAATTATGCCAAGAATATAATTTCCAAATATCAAAAGAAAAAACAAAAATAATGGCATTTTGGGGAAACGATCATATAAGATCAAAAATTGTAATAGACAACAAACCTCTAGAACAAATAACAAATTTTAATTATTTGGGTTGTAATTTTACTATAAACACAAACTGAAAGAGACATAAATATGAAACTGTTGAAATTTCAAATGATATGCGGAACTATACATAAAACATTAAAGAATAAAACAAGAAGAGATACTAGATTGAAGTTTTATAAAACATTGGCAGTTCCTGCATTACTTTATGGGAGCGGAACTTCGGTAATGACTGAAAAATTGCAAAGTAGAATACAAAGTGCAGAAATGAACTTCCTTAGAAGAACAAAAGGCTGCACAATATTGGATCGGATAAGGAATGAAGATACAAGAACAGAGTTCAATATATATCCATTGAATGAGAAAATCAGGGAAATGGTTTACACATGTGGAAAGAATGAATGTAACAAGATTACCAAAAGCAGCATTCAACTACAAGCCAAGAGGTTCAAGGAATGTAGGAAGGCCAGTGAAAAGATGGACAGAACAGGCAATTTGCCTAGCCCGTGAAGTGAAGAAGAAGAAGAAGAAGAAGAAGGTTAATTTTAAGACATTTTTGCTCCTATGATTACTTACACTCTTAACTCATTGGGGCACGTCGTAGCGTAGTGATTAAGGCACTGCGCTAAAAGTCGAGGGTTCAAGTCCCAGTGGGATCAGTATTTTTAAACTGACCAAAACCTTCTGGCAGCACTATGGCCCTGGGGTCGACTCAGCCTCTAACGGAAATGAGTACAAGACGCTTGTTCTAGGGGTAAAGCCGGCCGTCACGCAGGGCTGACAACCCAGCTGACATCAAGTGCTGATTGTCTAGAAAAAGTGGGAGCCTTAACCTCCTACTACCCCAAGGGCCTCCCAAGGCCTGTAGTGGGATTACTTTACTTTTTTACTTAACTCACTGGCACAATCTAACCCATAGATTCATGGTCATATAGATATTGAAGAAGTAATTCTTTTCACATGTTGTGGCGATGTTTTGAAGCAGCTAACTCTCTTCATGCCCGATGTTGTAGTAACATTTTGAAGGATTGGTGTCCCAAAAAGAACTGGTTCATGTTGGGTTTAATTTTCGATAGAGCTGGAATCTCTTCTCAAGGTCGGAAGTTGGTGCACTGGATAGGAAAACACTTTTAAAATCACTGAAACTGTTTCTTGTAGAAATAATTGTAAATTTATTTACTATTTAATTTCACAGCAGATCAAGTAAATATAGGTGGTATTATTCTTCACCGTCAATTAAAATTATTTTTTTTTTCTTGAGTCAACTATTCTTCTTGTATTAAATATCATATTTTATCAGGAGAGCTCTATTTGCTTCTCTCTTTGTGGAAAGTTGTATGCAGAATGACTAGGTACTTCTTTTATAATTTTAAAGAATATTATTACATCACTTGATGTCATATTTAAATTCTATTAGTTAATATAATGTTTAAATTTGATTTGTTAAATCAAAAAGTTAATTGTTTTTAACATCCAATCAGAGTTTAGTATACTTTTATTTAAAAATATTAAGTTAAGCAGGTGTTCTTATTACAGTTATAACAGAAAGCTTTATAATTCTGACAACAATGACTTAAAACAATTTTAAAAGCATTATTAAGAAAGACTTATGTAATACAATTTCTTTAATTGTTACTGAGACATTTTTATTCAACAATGAATCATTTACATGTTTTTCTTTATTTAAGTTATATTTAAATATTAAAAGAATTGTTGTTGTTGTTTTCAAATGCTGGGCCTTGGCACCGAAGCCATTAGCATTCTTGCTCATTTTAAAATGCAAAAATTATTAACTTTAATTTCCATATTTATGATTTTAAAATCCTGCTTTAATATAAGCTCTCCATACACCCCTATCCTGAGCTAATGTTTTTCATTCATTCATTCTCTATGTAATCTATTTCTCTCAAATCATGGTTAATGTTATTCTCCAAATTCATTCTTGGTCTACCTACTAGACATTTTCCCTCTATTTTTCCTACAAGGAGTTTCCATGTTTCTCTTTTTTTTCATTTCCAATTCACACTACATGTCCACCCATTGCAGTCTATGAGACTTAGCTGCTCTTATTATATCTAGTTTCCCATTAGATCATATAGCTCACTGTATGTGATCTTCTCCATTCACCTGTCTCTTCATCTCTTTAGTCCAACATTTTTTAAAGACGTTGCTTATGCTCTTACATTTGTAAATACATTCTCTAGCCTTTCTCCATTATGTTAATTTATTTGAGATTGATTATTCATTTTATGAATCTGATCGCAATGCTTAAGCTTATAAGTGGAATTTAATAGTTACTGGAGAACGTATTTTTAACGACTCGTACAATTTCAAATTTCTTTGATACCGGCGGTTTCAGACAATATCTTGTCCCTCTTCAGTCATGGCTTCCACTGATGAAATTCTATGGTTGTTGATTTCTCTAAGGACATCACCTTTTGTGCTGCCCATCTTAGGTTGGGATTATAAACTTTGTAATTAAATTTTTATCCACCGGAATATCGAAGTTCATAGATCGATATTTATTCTTCTGAATATATATATTTTCCCAAATTGTTAATTCCAACAGTTTATCCAATTGTTTCAAAAAGTTTTGCTTCTTTTTTCAATTTTATGATGTTCTAGCAAACTATGTGCAGCAATTGCTGATTTTTCAATTTCACAATTTTTAATATTTCTAAAATGTTCTTTAGTGCGTGTTTCCAAATTCCTTTTTGTTTTTCCTATGTATACTTTGCTACAATCATTACAATTCATTTGATAAATTCCAGATTTCTTACTGTCTGGGATGTTAATTTTTTTATTGGTACTTAGAAGTTTTTCCAGACTAAATTTATTTATTGATACCAAAGTAACGTTGTGTTTGTCAAACATAAAAAAAAAATATAAGTGAAAATTTTTGCCAGGGTTATTTAATGTTCATCTCTTGACATGGTATTAATAAATAACTGTATCTCAAATTTTCCTTATCTATAAATATTCCATTAACCACAATCTTTTGATTCTGAAGTGGATATGTTACTTGAAGATTGCCAATAAAATGTACAATTATATTATTTTTGGTCTGTTTTGAAACATGTCCAAGAACAAATCAACATTAATATTGAGGTAAGATGTCCAGACCAAAAATAATATAATTAAAATAACCTCAAAATATAACTTCCTAAAATTAAATATTAAAATGTACAATATTTAATAACATAGATTACTATTCTGTTTCAGATGTTCCCAAGTACCTATTATAAGACGAAGAGTAAATGCTGGTACTGAGATAAGATTTAGAAATGGAGAAACTGACCCTCGTAAATTTATATATAATCCACGTCCTGTGGTACCATTAAGAAAAGTAAATGAAAGCAATCCAAAAAATGTTTGAAACACTTTGATAGTTGTAAGCACTGAAATCAGCACAAATAATCTGACAAAATCATATTTTCTTCTCTAAAATCAGTTATTGAGTATAATTCACATCTCTGAATTTATTTATTTATACCTCTCGGTAATTTACTATAGTCTGAATGTTTTGAAATAATGTTTTCATATACGAATGTAGCCTTATGCAACAATAACTGATTATATATATATATATATATATATATATATATATATATAATCAGTTAAAGTATATTTGTAGTTTTTTCATGAATTTGCTTGATCTTTGTGATAAAAAATGTATAGTCTAATATCAGTATATCTTCACATTCGGATAAAGTACCACAATTTTTAGAACATACAATGGAGAAAATAGTATTATACTACATGACAAAAAACAAATACATTGCATTTTTGATGTTATATTTTAAATTTATCACTTTTCACTCAAGGACAAATTGAAGACAAAAATGTATGTCTAAACTTGGATTTGAAACCAAGGTCACTGGTTTTATACACCAGTGCTCTACCACTGAGCTATTTAGGTATCTCAATTTAAACAGTTTTTTTTTTCTCTTGTACACATCCCTGTGCACCAAGGCACATTCCACCTACATTCCACATGCCATCTGCAGCTTCTTCTCAAGATGCCTTTAAATTGGAATTAACAATACTTTTATTCCCAGTAAAGCTTGATTTTCTATGTTTTAATTTATATCCCAGTTTAGGTATAAATTTTTTATTTAAATATAATCTGTTCTTTCAGCAAGAAGGGATAAATATAAAATAAAAACCATAACAAATAAAGCTTCGCAGGGTATAGAAATAGTGTTAATTGCCATTCAAAGCCTTACTGAAAAGAAGCTGCACATGTGGAACGAAGGTTTATTGCCTTTGACATGCAGGGATTATGTAAGAGATTGAAATGCCTAAATAGCTCAATGTCAGAGCTCTGGTATATAAAATCAGAGACCTTGGGTTCAAATCCCAGTTTAGGCATAATTTTTTTATTTTCAAATATAAACATTGTGTGTGCTAAAAGTAAAGATATAAATAAACTGGAAATAGTATTTACAGGTTTCATAATTCTGCTAGATATATCTATGGTATTCAGTGTAAAAGGACACAAGTTAAAAATTGCTTCTTTTAAATATTACAACATATGAATCAGAAAAAAATGCTCTTTAGAATGTAACAAATGCCTTAAATGTCTATTTATGATTAACAATGTTCTCCAGCACCAGTTGGCAGAGATTAAAATTGGGAAGGATACACACTCAGATTTAAAATATAGGACTACACAACTACATCAAATCTAAGAAATTTTGGTAAAAGAAAATTGAATAACTTGTACATTCCTTTCATTTCAACTAGAACGCCAACATGGTAATTCTTTTGTAGTAATTTTCTATCGCTGGTTTCTGCAGAATTTTCAACACACTATAATAATAATAATGAAATAATTTTTGTTCAGAATATTTTTAATTCGTTTCATTTAAACTTCAAGAACTAAAAATAACTATGCAATTGAACACATTTAATCTAATTATCGTAAAGTACAGTATGGGAATAATACCAGTATATCATAATTTGTCCTGTTCTGATTCTATATTAAAACTGTTGGTTCAACCGGTTATTGTACCATTAACAGGACAGAACATCTACCCAAACAAGAATATTATACTATTTTGTTGACCATGGAGATTGTATAAAGTTATTGATTTTTTTTTTCACTCGAACTTTATATCTTCATTTCACTTCGAAAAATGTATAAAATATGAAATGGTTTAAGGATATAAGTAAACCAAATTAATTAATATCTGGACATTGTCATTTCAGCAGTCATAAAAAAATAATTTCCAGTCTATAAATATTTCATGACCCAAGGATGTAACTGACAGTCCACATAATTCTTTAACTAAGAAGTAGTTACAGTGTTGAGTTCTTAATCCTTGAAAATGTACTGTTTTTATTACTGGCTTGTTTTAACCTGGGAAGGGGTGTGAACTCAAAAATCTGAATCCACGTAAGAACAGCAGCATCAGCACATTCTTACCATCTTATTATAATTATTAATATAAATATATTATCAGCAAACTAAAATGATAAGACGGGTTTAATTATTTCAGTGGGTTGAAGTCTAATAGCCCTCCCCCAAAACCTGCCCCTGATATTCTCTATAATAAGAGAAGATTGAAGATGGAGAAATTAAATTGTTTCTTACCTCTCCTCATATAAATCTTCTAAGTAGAGATCGTGATTTCGAGACCATAACCTCTCTCATCTTCAGTACTTCTTGGCGACTGATGTTATGTCGATCGGAAGAAACTCTTCTTCTTCCTCTGTTGGTGGACCAATGACCTCAGGATCGGGTCAAAATTTGCGGGAATTTCGAAGTTCATAAGTTTTTCCTTTGTTTTTCTGAATGTGGATCTTTCCCCAAACCGTGAGTTCCTTTTGTTTGTCTATTTGTTTAATTAGACTGGCTTTTGATTCAATTGAATGTTTTTCGGACCAAGCATGAGCAGCTACTGCTGACTTTTCCACTTTTCCATTTTTTATGTTTCTAAGATGTTCTTTCACACCTTGTTTTCAAATTCCTTTTTGTTTTTCCAATATAAATTTTGTCACAATCCCTGCATTTGATTTGAATCAGGAATTTATCAAATCAAATGCAGGGATTGTGACAAAATTTATATTGGAAAAACGAAAAGAAATTTGAAAACAAGGGTGAAAGAACATCTTAGAAACATAAAAAATGGAGAAGTGGAAAAGTCAGCAGTAGCTGCTCATGCTTGGTCCGAAAAACATTCAATTGAATCAAAAGCTAGTCTAATTAAACAAATAGACAAACAAAAGGAACTCGCGGTTTGGGAAAAGATCCACATTCAGAAAAACAAAGGAAAGCTTATGAACTTCGAAATTCCCACAAATTTTGACCTGATCCTGAGGTTCATCGGTCCACCAACAGAGGGAAGAAGAAGAGTTTCTTCCGATCGACATAACATCAGTCGCCAAGAAAGTACTGAAGATGAGACAGTTATGGTCTCGAAATTACGATCTACTTAGAAGATTTATATGAGGAGAGGTAAGGAACATTTAATTTCACCATAAAGACTGAAGATGTTTATACCAATGTAAAGAGCATAATTTTCTGGTTTATATAGTTCAACTTTTTTTAAATTGTATTTTTAAAACCCTTTAAGTTCTGTTCTGTAGATATTTGTAGCAGATAATATGAATCACAAAATAAGTTACTGCCTTAATAGAGTGAGTGTCACTTAACTTGTGGTAACATTGATATGTCTGACCAGCGCGAGTTGATTACTCACTGCACACAGTTGCTTTTCCTGCTAGCAGGACCACAGGTTGAGTGAAAACTCAACATATAATTTAACACAAAATTGATAGGTCACACTATGAAGTATTTTATTAAAGAAATTGAATCAAATCCTTTTACCTTACTTCATATTAGTCCTCTTTTTTAGACCGGTTTTGAAGGAAAAACCATCTTCAGCCAACAACCAACAGACTTGAATCAGTTAGTAGCTAAGGATGGAAGTGACTTTTTTCAAAACCGGTCTAAAGAATAAAGCTAATATGGGATGAAGTGTAAGAAACAGATTCAATTTCTTTGATACTAGCCTATATAAAAGTCTTAAAAATGGAAGTTAGACGTACATGCACCAGGATGTTAAATAAAACGAGTGTTAAAAATTCAATATTTTAAAAATCATGTAACAAATTAGATTTTAAACCTCATTTCATACATTTTGTATAAATCCAGGACTGGTTTCAAAGGGTTTTCCCTTCTTTGTCAATTGGTAACTGAATATATTTGAAGAGAAAAATAAATGCCTAGACTGGGGTTTGAACTCCTGTATCTGATAAAATAAAATAAGTTAAAATATACCTTCTTAGGAAGATCCGTCTCCCCAACTTATAAAATATGTATTCTTTATGCATGTAGGCCTTCCTGAACATCCATTCCATCTTCAGCAGGTCCTTCTTCACTACATCATACTGGATTGTTGTAGCGAAGAAGAACCTTCTGAAGATGGAACGGATGTTCTGGAAGGCCTACAGGCATAAAGAATACATATTTTATAAGTTGAGGACGACGGATCTTACCTAAGAAGTTAATTTTTTTCTTATTTTATTTTATGACTCTCCATCTCAACGGTTTTAACAATGAATTTTATTAGTATTGATCCAGTATCTGACTGTTGAATTGATGGTTATCAATCCTACAGGCCCATTCTTCTTCTCTCTGTTGGTTGACTGATGAACTTCTAAATTAAATCCTTTTCCCTGGGAATTTCAAAATTCATAATTTTGTCCTTGGATTTAACATAATTCATTCTGCATTTGAACATGCAGCTTATGTGGGCATTCAAGGTGACTGTCCATGAGATTAAAAGAAATAGATATAGGAAAGACAGAAATGAAAGTAAAAAGAGGGATCTGGTGCTAGAAAAGGAAGAAATATCAGACCAGTTAAAGATAAAAGTCTTTTTGTCTTGTAAGCCCATGTTTCCCTTAACAGAGATTTAGGCGCTCTCCCCCTACAGGGAAAAATTTGAACCATACTAATTTATTTACACTTGTTTTCGTACAGATGTCATTTGAGTGGTCTGTGGTCAGCGTTCTGCCTCATACTGACATCTAGGAAACCAAGGTAGTACTAGGACGGGAAAATTCGGTAATTTTGCTTAGAGGCCTTTTCATTCAGGCTTAAGGATCTTTTACGAGCCTGAAATCTTCAGACTCGGGACCCATTGGCTTAACGTCCCTCCTGGAGGACTTGCTCCATCCTAAAAAAAATCCATCGACCCCGGCCGGGTTGAACCTGCGCCCCTCAGGACCAGAGGTAAGGAGAGCATAACCACTAGGCCACCGCGGCCGATAAAGATAAAAGTAAGGAGCAGCAATTTTTTGCTCAGCTTGGGCACCTTGTAGTCACCATCCACATATCCCCTAGAAGGAGGTTTAACGTAATCAATAACACAATGTCAATCTTTCACAAAGAGAGCATGTTCCTGAAAGGCCTACATTATGTAATGTTTGGCAAAGATTCTAAACTGGATAAATAAATAATGTGAATCTAGAGCACCTTAAGTTATAAATATTTGTGTTTTAAATTGATATGTTTTGATATGTTGTCCATACCATCATCAGCTGTACAGACTGTTGAATTTTATATTGTTGGCCCTGGATGTTGACACGTCGATGGTAAGTTGTCCATACCATCATCAGTTTTACAGACAGTTGAATTTTATGGTTGTTGGCCCTGGATGTCGAATCCAGGGCCAACAACATAAAATTCAAGTCTGTTCAAGCTGATGATGGTATGGACAACATATCAAATGAAACACAAATATTTATGAGGTAAGATGTGCTAGATTCACATTATTTATTAAGAACCTCATAATGTTACTTCCTCTTTTATAAGTATAGATTATCGTAGCTAATAACTAGGGCTAGGATTTTTATGAGATAGCATATATTTTTTGGTAAGAGTGATGTGTTTCTTAAATATACATAAATGCTTTTTATACAAAACTAATTGAATTAAAGTACTTTATTAAGTCATATTTGGCCTTTTATATGTGACAGAGCATATTTTAGTAATTTCTTTCTTTCATGTTCATTTGAGTTGTTAAATTTTCTGAGAATTTTGTTTCTTGTAAAATCTGTCTTCCTCTCCCTATTTCATTTCAATTTACAGTATAGACTTTTCCCTTATGTATATAAAAAAAAAACTCCTGGCGCGACAGGCCTACAAGGCCCTTAGCCTACCAGCCGGCTGCTGGCTTTACACCCACATGTGTCAATCACAGAGGTAGATGATAATCAGCCAGTGTAGGGGTGACATGTGGTCAGCATGTCGAGTCCCCCAGCTGTTATAGCTGGTTTTCTCAACCTGGAGCCGCTACTTATTGTAGCTACCCAAATGCATCACGATGCTGGGTGGGCAACCGTCCCATACTGGTCGAAATACCATGAGAAAATTTCTTCCCCCATGGAAGACTCGAACCAGCGCAAGTCCCGTAGCTCTGCGCCAAGGCTTCCTGCCTTAACCACTCGGCTACGGCGCAGGAACCCTTATGTATATACCTGAGCATATATTTATGTATTGTCTCATGATAAGCAGGTAGCTACTGATAAGAATTAAATTAATGTTTTTATTACCTCACCTCATATCCTTTTTCTTCTATACTACTGCAGTTTCGGAGCTTATCTCCATCATCAGTAGCCTCTGGTCGACCAGTGTTATGTCGTTTCTTGGCGGTTTTCTTCTTACTTCTATCGGTGGGAGCCGATGAACCTCTGGATCTGGTCAAAATTTGCAGTGTTTTCAAAATTCATGAAGTAAGAAGAAAACTGCCAAGAAACAACATAACACCAATCGACCAGAGGCTACTGATGATGGAGATAAGCTCCGAAACTGCAGTATAGAAGAAAAAAGGATATGAGGTAAGGTAATAAAAACATTAATTTAATTCTTAAATTAAACATAGTGTTATTTCCCTGTGAAAGTTAAATAGCTACTGATAATTTTAATAAAATAAAAAGCATGCTACAATATCAAATTCCATACTTTATTTTACTTCTCATCTGCATTTTATTCTTAAATAAATAGTTAATTGTCATGAACTGGTTTACTATTCGATTTTACAACTGAAATAATTACATACGAGTAATTATAATATTATTAGGTCATATTTTATGTTACAGTGCATTTTTTTTTAATTTTAGGTGCATAACTGCATTTTTTTTGCATACTTCAGTGGTTTTTAGGTCATAAAAATCCTAGCCCTACTAATAACTTATTTAAAGCTATTTTCCTAATTAGAAGTTTATCAGTAGACTTAAATTGCCTCACTGCTTAGATATGTATTTGCCTTTTATTTAAGCAATTTGAGATGTGGGTTATTTAATTTACTGAAAAAAAGTTGAAACAAATGAGATATTCTTACTATAAAAAAGAATCCTTCATATATAAAGACTGAATGCCCTTACTCAAAAAAGAAACATAAAGATAGCATATAATATATTTATAAATATATTATTTTAAAAGAATCAAAATAATTATCAGTTGAGAAATGGTATACAATATACTGCTAGAAATGTTGGAAGTATACTATTTATTAGTCAAAAGATTGATAACTTATTAATATTTTTTAGTACTTTAAATTTGAAGCTGTTGCATAAACTACCAAAAATATATTCAGAATTTCAAATATAAATCTTTAAAAAACTGTATAATTGGCTGCCAGAAAAATTTTATGCATTGTTTCATTGATAAGATATAAGATCCTATTATAAATTAAGAGTATGTGGAGGGAAGGGAAAAAAAAAATTCTATATGTCAGAACTGATTTTTAAATCTTCGAGTAATTTATTTTATGTGAATATCAGTAACACGACTTTCTATTCAAATGTATTATTTTTGTTATTATTACCTATTTGTTTATAATTATTTATAATGAAGACTTTGTACATCTGTATTATTTTTAAAAGGAAAGAATCAAACTAATTATCAGTAGAGAAATGGTATACATTATAAAAGTAAAGTGATCCCACAACAGGCCTGGAGGCCCTTGGGGTAGTAGGAGGTTAAGGCTCCCACTTTTTCTAGAAAATCGGCACTTTATGTCAGCTGGGTTGTCAGCCCTGCGTGACGGCTGCCTTTACCACCAGAACAAGCGTCTGGTACTCATTTCCGTTAAAGGCTGAGTCGACCCCAGGGCCATAGTGCCGCCAGAGGGTTTGGGTCAGTTTAAAAATCCTGACCCCAATGGGACTTGAACCCTCGACCCTCCGGCTTGTAGCTCAGTGCCTTAACCACTACGCTACGGCGTGCCCCGGTATACATTATACTACTAGAAATGTCGGAAGTATACTATTTGTCACAAGATCGATGACTCATTAATTTTTTAGTACTTTAAATTTGAAAACGGTTGCATAAACTACCAAAAATATAATTCAGAATTTCAAAATATAAATCTTTAAAAAACTGTATAATTGGCTGCCAGAAAAATTTTATGGATTGTTTCATGTAGATAAGATCCTATTATAAATTGATTGCAAGATAAATTTGACTATAAATTAAGAGTAGGTTGAGGGATTCTATATGTCAAACTGATTTTAAATCTTTTATGTGAATATCAGTACATATCTTTCTATTCAAATGTATTATTTTTGTTATTATTACCTATTTGTTATAATTATTTATAATAAGGACTATTGTACATCTGTATTTAATTGCTAATAAAAACAGTGAAAAAGAACTCTTTCACAAAATGTTTACTTAATCATTTAAGAAAATATGTTATATGAGCAGTTGTGTTGACAATGTCAAGGAACTAACTCCCCTATAAAAAAATGGAATTGCCAAGAAGACTGCCAGATGTAATATTCCCATCCAATAGATGAATCACTATCAACATATGAATTATAGGAGTTTGGAATTTAATCCATGTACCTTACAGTCTTATGATAGAAATTCTACACTACCATTCCTCCTAGCTCCAAGATAGAATAATTTACAATTAAATACCAAACTCCCTTAGGTATTGAAGGTGGATCTACTAGTCAGGGCCTGGGATTAATGATGATCCATGTAACAGATCAATATCCAAATGCTGTTAGATATTTGGGTACATAAATTAATGAGTAATTTTTTTAACATCTTACCTCATATTTTATGTTACTTCAAACACGGGAACTAGTTTTTGAGAGAAGGATGTCTCTCACTTTCAATTGACATTATGTTGGCTGAAAATGATAGACATCCTTCTCTCGAAAACTAGTTCCCATGTTTGAAGAAACATAAAAATATGAGGTAAGATGTTTAAAAAATGACTCATTCATTTATGAATTAAGAACCTTATAATGTTATGGCAAGAATATTTTTTATCACTCACCTCATATTGTTCTTCTTATTTGATTATAAACTAGTTTTGGAACATAATTTCTGTTCCATCCTCAGTATCGTCACGACCGTTGTTCTGTCGTCTTGAAGAGCTGTCCTTCTCTCCTTCCATTGGCTGAGTGAAGGAGAGAAGGACAGCTCTTCAAGACGACAGAACAACGGTCGTGACGATACTGAAGATGGAACAGAAATTATGTTCTGAAACTAGTTTATAATCAAATAAGAAGAACAATATGAGGTGAGTGATAAAAAATATTCTACCTTAATGAATATACCTCATAGTGAGAATTCCTAAAATAAGTCCAATTGAGGGTCTTTTCCACTTTTCAGCAGTTGCCCTTTTACCAGCCGGCTGCTGGCCCTTCACATCCACATGTGTCAATCACAGAGGTAGATGATCAACAGCCAGTGTAGGGGTGACATGTGGTTAGCATGTCGAGTCCCCCAGCCGTTTATAGCTGGTTCCTCAATCTGGAGCCGCTACTTATTGTAGCTAACCAATTGCCTCACATGCTGGGTGGGAACCGGTCCCATACTGGCCAATATACCATGAGAAAATTTCTTCCCCCATGGAGACTCGAACCAGCGCAAGTCCCGTAGCTCTGCGCCAAGTGCTTCCTACCTTAACTGCTCGGCTACGGTGCGGGACCCTAAAATAAGTAATTACCTTATAATGTTATTTTCCCATATTTAACCATGAAAAGATATTTGGGTGTTTGCAGCATATTAAAAGGAAATACTGCACAGTCTGATACCAATTTAACACATCGCTATATTATTATTAAATGTGGTATTTATAATGAACATAATATAATCATTCAACAAGATGGTATATGGTTTCCTACAAGTACCGACATTATTTTAAAAAGGTCTTTGAACTTAAGTGAAGCAGAATAAGTAATTCACAAAAATAATTGAAACTTTTATGGTGGATTATTAGCTATATTATCATCATCCTTCAATGTGTTTATCCTTGAAGAAATGTTATGGTCTGAATAAAACACTAGTGTTCTTGAGCCATCTTCTTCCTCAGAGGAGCCAATGATATTTATCCATTTGGTTGACACTGTGTGATGGTTTTAGGGAATCTTTGCTGTAGGCATTCTGTAAAAATGTTCTCTGCCAATTTCTCTAATGATCATGAAGGTAGTTTAAGACTTGTGTCACATTTAGAATGTTCATTAGTATTCAATTCGATTTGATAAAGCCTATAGTTTAATGCATAAAGCTCAACATACTAGCTGTTATCCTTCTTCCATTCTAGTTCCACAGAGTACATGCTTCACTGCCATAAGTTGTTTCCTCACTTATGAAGTCGCAATTAATTAAAACCCAATTGCATTTTAAGTAAATCTTCCAGTCTTATAGTTCATTTGCATGATTGTTTATAGTTAAATGTATTTTCTTAACCCTCTGCATGCCAACTGGTAAAATCTCTTGTGTCAGAGATTTAAATCGCACCCGCAGATGTTATCGGCTGTGGCAAGTAGTTTAATGTATATTGTCTGGCAGGTAATGGACGGGAGCTCCAGAGCTGATCTAATTGGCTCATGACACCTAAAGGGTTAATCACATTTCTTCATGACATGAGACATGACTCATGACACTTTATTAATAAAATGACAAAAATATGAAAACTCAGTATTACACTAAATAAGACAGGTATAGAATTATTGATAACTGTATTTTAGGAATGGAATGGCTCTTACCATGAAGGTGATAATTACGATGGTAAAGATATAAATAATAAATCCTTCTGTATGTGGTGTAGTTTAGCATTTTGCATTAGGTATTGGTTTGAACTTTTTAAGTTGCCTAATATAAAATTGATAACACTAGCCAACAGTGAAAATGTAACTGGAATGAAGTAAATGTTTCATAAGTATATCGACCACACTGATAACGAAAAGCTCAAATTAGTTCTCATTTCCAAGTTAAAGGGGGTGCATTACCCTTTTAAAATTATGATTTTGTTTATGGTTAATTTCAGGCAAGCAGCTACAGCAAAATCACTATTTATCCTAGGACCATGCTTCGAACCTCATTCTCTTCAGAAAAGAACAGTCATTAAACAGTACCATTCAAATGCCCCTATCATGAACCCGAGGCAGGAAAAATTGAGGGAAATGGGAGATGTCATTACCCCCTATGTCTTGACGCAGAAGAGCATATTACTATACGTAACATGTTTTACAATGCATCCATGCTTGAAAAAAAAAAGTAAAAAGCTTTACTAGAAAATTTTAAAGCCAATACTTACATTACTCTCTTTTGGAACTAATGGCAGCTATGGGCATTAACTATAAAAAGTGTTGAGTGGAGGTTGTTCATTCGACTCCTCCAAAATAAGTCTCAAGTGTGTCCTACTGCATAATGGCAATGTGTTACCATCAATTCCGATTGGGTATGCATCTTACATGAAAGAAACCATATGTTAACATGAAACATTTGTTATTGCGATTGAACTATGACAAATGGCAGATTTCCGGGGACCTGAAAAATCATAGGCATACTACTTGGGCTACAACAGGGCTATACCAAATTCTGTTGCTTCCACTACCTCTGGGATAGCCGTGCCATAACACTTCATTATAAAAGAAAGGTTGGTCTCAAGAATTAATCACTTGAACCAGACATCACAATGTTATGCAAGAAATACTTGTCGAAATCAAAGAACGTAATTCTCCCTGCTCTTCATGTAAAACTGGGCCTACTGAAAAACTCCGTTAAGGCCATGGACAAAACTGGGGTAGCATTTATCTATTTGCTCCAGAAATTTCCACGGCTTAGTGAGACAAAAAAAAAGGAGGGGATTTTCGAGGATCCTTAGATCTGGAAAATGTACAAATATGAGCTTTTCAACACTATCCTGACAGGTAATGAAAAATTAGCTTGGGATGACTTTGTTCAAGTGTCAACAAACTTTCTAGGAAATAAGAGGGCAGAAAACCATAAGGATCTTGTGGGAAATCTTCTGCACTGCTACGATAGACTGGGGTGTAACATGTCCTAAAAGTTACATTTCTTAGATTTCCACTTGGACTTTTTTTTCCTGACAACTGTGGTTCTGTAAGCAACGAGCATGGGGAATGCTTCCACCAGCAAATTTTGAACATGAAAATGAGATACCAGGGAAAGTGGAGTGCATCAATGTTAGCCGATTACTGCTGGAGACTAATTAGGAAATCACCAGCAGAAAATTACAAATGCCAGGCATAGCAGCTTTATGCCTTCAGTGACCTTCCTCCAAGGGATAACAACAAGGTAAATATATGCATAAGCTTATATAGGCAATAACGTTATTACAAATACAAAAGCCTAATTTCAGATATCATAAAAAATAAAGACAAAAGAGGGTTCCCATATTAATATAATTCTATTAAAATAGTTAATAATTCGTGGTAAGAAAATCTTGTAGTTAGGAAATTTGTAATCAAATTTTAAACAGTTCCATGATAAACAAACAGTTGTTATCATAGGGTCAAAGGAGGGATGGTGATGCCTTGTCAAATCCAAGTTGCATCATCCTGACCCTTAGATGTGGAATTGTTACTAAAGATGACATCATGATAGCTGGGACTGGTAGGATAGTATTATCTGATTTTTCGAGATGTATAATAGTAGAGTGTCTGGAATGGACGGGAACCAGCAGCGGGACTGACTGCAGTCCCTATGGAGGGCCCAGCGGGCCGGTGGCATCCACATGGGTAACGTATTTGCACCTAACACTTCTTTGGGTCATTTTAAGACTTAGAACTAAATAAGGACCAAATGGTCAAATAAACTTCAATTTAATATTACACAAGGTTGAACATTTTCAAAGGATCGGTTTTCTATCTCTCTGAATTTAAGCATTTTAATAATTTTGAATACTTTGACGTTGGACAATTTGGCGACTTCAGCTGATGTTAATAAACAGTTTTTTGAGTTGATTTTCCTTATGTTTGGTATTTATTTTAATAAATAATGTTATTTTTCTTTTTTACTGTGTTTTTAATATGTTTAATTGTAGAACTTTCCTCCAAAAACCAAGGCCAACCGCTCGGGCCTAAGACAACTTAAACATTAGGGAACTACGCTACCACTACGCAGGGGCTTAACAGACGCGTCGCGTAATATTTTGGTGAACAAGCGGTGGAATATTCGTGAAAATAATATTTATCATTATATTCACGAATGAAAGAAATCGAACCTTAGACCACAAATTAACCTTCAATTCAACATACAGTAAAAATGTATATGTTTTTTTCAATTAGGAAGAGAAGAGTCCACATTGAATAAACTACGTAATGTCTTTTAAAAAACAGAGAGAGACCAGAAAATATTCAACTTTGGGACATTATGGCTTTAGGTTATGTTTTTTTTTGGGATCTAATATTTGGGTTTTATATGTTTTAGGTTATATTTTAGGTATTGATGTTTTTTTCCTCAACAAATGTTTTATTTTTTCTAGGCATAATTAAAGTTTTTTTTTTCAATGAGTACGACAATTTTGGTGTTGTTTGATAATTTTTTTTAGGTGTTATTTTTTTTTGGGAGGATATTAATATGTACATTAATTTTTTTTCTATGTTATATGGTAGATTCATTTTATAACTTGATTTTTTTTTTTGATACACCTAAGGTTTATGAATTAAAATGGTGTTGTTTCAGGATATTTTTTTTTGTTTTGTTGTTGTTAACCTAGGTTATGATATTTCTTTTTGTAGAGTGTTATAATTTTAGTTTTGTTGTGTGGCAATATCTCATCCAATGCTATTAATTGCACGTGTAGAATGACAATATTTTGGTGGGGTTGTACAAGACAAGCTTTTACCTACGCGACTTGAATTAACACGAAATGAAGTAGTGGAAATATGATTTAACATGGTATCGCCCGACATTTTGAATTTTACATAGAGTAAACAAAAATGGAGATGTAATTTATTTTACGTAGCAAATCACATTTGAAACGCAAGGAACCTAAAAACTAACCAAACCTAAATCAATTATTGTAACAAATAAATTAATTATCTAACGTAGGTGAAATCCAGGGAACGTCCTTTTTATTATTTTACGCGGTTAAATAAGTAAAGGATAAGTCCGTTGAAAACCATAGATATGGTACATAGAAATGAATCCCCATGATTAAATATACACATTGTGCCCATTTGTGGTATATATCGCTGGTTAAAAGTTTGAAAATTGTTAAAAGTAAGGACTCTTATAACTTATGTGGACATGACAGGAAATAGTTTCCACTTTATTTTTATAGTCCGTGCGGCCATGAACCTACGGGTTCGATAGTGCCAATGAGTAAGTAAGTAAGTAAGTGCAAGTGAAATAATGAAGTGAATAATTACATTTAATATAGTGTTTATTAATATTTATTGTAATTAGATACTCTAAAGTGGGAGAGGAAAAAGCTTGTCTACTCCCACCGGACAATAGTTTTTTATTTCGTCTATCGGTAAGACGTGGCACTATCATATATACACATAAAATCATTTCTGAAAGCATCACAACGGGATCATAGGTTGCTTTACACGCCACTAGATGGGAAATTTTGTTATATTGAACTTTTCTATTTGGAAAAGGGTAATAGATTT
>JASPKZ010003132.1:0-29208 GCA_030220185.1 Diploptera punctata | reverse complement strand
ACTATGTTTAAGAAAAAAATACGCGTTTAGATTGGAGGCCTAGGTAGCTCAGATGGAAGAGCATTGACATAGAAAGTCAAAGGTCCTGGGTTCAAACCCCAGTTTAGGCGTATATTTTTCTTTTCAAATATAATTTGTCCATCATTAAGATGTTTAAAAAATGAATAATATCAACATTGAAAGAAGCACTACTAGCTATATAAGTAATGTTTAATTCCCAAAAAAGTCTTCTTAATAAAGAAGCCGCCATTTGCAAAAATCGTAGTACGGCTCGTAGCATTTGGGGTTAGGGAATAACTATGTGTAAGAGAAAAATATGCGTTTAGATTGGAGGCCTAGGTAGCTAAGATGGAAGAGCACTGACATAGAAAGTCAAAGGTCCTGGGTTCAAACCCCAGTCTAGGCGTATATTGTTATTTTCAAATATAATTAATACATTACCTAACAATTCCATTTTCCATAGGGTAATTCACTTCCAACATAGAACGAAGTTTACTGGCTTCATCTCCTACCATCAGGTCCTGCAAGAGACAGTAATATCACATAAAAAACAATAATATTAATTATTGTATTCAATGGGCCTATTTAATCCATATTAACATATTCAAATATATTAAGAAAATGTTCTATTTCATTGCATGATGGATAATGCAAAACTATTATATTTACTGCATAATAAGATTAACATATATAACAAAATAATAATTTATCTAACATGTCATAAATATATGTTTAAATAAGAATTAAATTAATGTTTTTATTACCTCACCTCATATCCTTTTTCTTCTAGACTGCAGTTTTGGAGCTTATCTCCATCGTCAGTAGCCTCTGGTCGACCGGTGTTATGTCATTTCTTGGCAGTTTTCTTCTTACTTCTATCGGTGGACAGATGAACCTCTGGATCAGGTCAAAATTTGCAGGAGTTTCGAAATTCATGAGTTTATCTTTCTTGTTTTTGTGGATGTGGATTTTTTCCCAGACTGTGAGTTCTTTTTGTTTATCTGTGTGTTTGATTAGGATAGCTTTTGTATCGACTAAATGTTTTTCAGACCAAGCATGGGCTGCTACAACTGACTTGTCCACTTCACCCTTTTTTACATTTCTAAGGTGTTCTTTCAATCTAGTTTTTATATTTCTTTTTGTTTTTCCTATATAAATTTCCACATAAAAAAAAAACAAGAAAGATAAACTCATGAATTTCGAAACTCCCGCAAATTTTGATCTGATTCAGAGGTTCATCTGTCCACCGATAGAAGTAAGAAGAAAACCGCCAAGAAATGACATAACACCGGTCGACCAGAGGCTACTAACGATGGAGATAAGCTCCGAAACTGCAGTCTAGAAGAAAAAGGATATGAGATGAGGTAATAAAAACATTAATTTAATTCTTAAATTAAACCTCATAGTGTTCTTTCCCTGTGAAAGTTAAATATATATGTTTAAATATTTATGTTAAAAGCATGTTCTTTTGCACAAAGTGAAATCATGACAACCCAGCTTTTTCCCATTTATTTCAACTCACATGTTATACAAAATTATGCAGAAAGTATGTTTTAGAAGTGAGAATTACAAATATGTAACATAAAAATTAAAAATGGCCATGAATCATGGTCTAGGATTGAACAAATAAAACTTAAATCATAGAAGAGAAAAATAATTATTAACAGTGCAATTAAAAACAAAATGGATGAAAAGTCATTGCTAGTATAATCCAGTTCTGACATAGTAATTCATAAACAAACACAAGGTTTTCATATTCTAGATGGAGTCCTATGGTGTGGACACCTCTCTATTGTTGTTCCCATGTAACAATTTTTTTAACTAAAAAAAACTAAATTCGAGCATTGATACAGTGTTTCATAAAGAAAGCAAATTAATATGATGATCCTGAAGATGATTTTTGGGCTATAGACCATGGTCGTGAGGCTTGTAGTTTCCCGATGTTTTGCCAGATACTGCGTCTGGCAACCTCAAGGGTTGTCTTGAGACTGGCAATTCTGTCCACTGTCTGTCCTATTTATACATTGTGTTCGCAAGTTATATCTGCCTTCTGATTGGTCAGCAGTAGGGACTTCCATTGCTCCAATGAGATTGCTGTTTAACGGTCCACTCGACTGTACTTGTAGAGGTTTGCATTCTGCATTTTTTTAGAACCGGTATCCATACTTTGTTGACTTTTAATGATTCTTCTTTTCTGTTGAAACTGTTTTTATGTTTGAATATTTTGATGGCTTCTCGTTGTAGACGGGTAAAATAGTGTGTGCAGTTAGATAATATGTCTGTATTCTGGTATTGTACCATGGTCTACAGCCTGAAAATCTTCTTCAAGATCATCATAGCAACTCCAGCTGTGAAAGTCTACGTCAATACAAAGCAAATTAAATTAATGCCAATTTTCAGTAAACATGGGAGGGGAGGGGGGGGGGAACTTTGCTCCTTTATATTAAACTATTAAAGAGTGCTACAAAATGATTCAACAACTCCAAAAACTACAGAAAAGAATTCAATTGCAATGGATACCTGCACATTGTGGAATTGCTGGAAATGACACTGCTGATTTTCTTGCCAAAAAAGGCTCCAATTTAATTCAGAATACTACTAAAATTATATTATTTTTGGTCTGGACATCTTACCTCAATATTAATGTTGATTAACATTAATATTGAGGTAAGATGTCCAGACCAAAAATAATATAATTAAAAAACCTCAAAATATAACTTCCTAAAATTAAATATTATACTACTAAAAGCTTACCTTTCGCATCCATAAAAAGAATAATGAAAAACAAATATAAAATCAAACAAAACCAAGACCTATGTAATAAAGCTAAAGACAAAAAATGGAATATTTTAGTAAAGAAGCCAGATATTATTCCAGAAATTCCACATAAAACTACGATAGCAAAATTTAGACTGCTTACAGAACATTTGGCGAAACATTTATATAAAATAGGAATCTACACTAATCCAAATTGTCCTCTATGCAACAAAGATGAAGAAATGAACGAAGAACATCTACAAACCTGTGAAGTATTACCTGTTGGATCCACCTAGAGAAATATTGGAGAGCAAGAATGCTAATGGCTTCGTTGCCAAGGCCCAGCATTTGAAAACAACAACAATATATTAAACTGTAGTAAAGCGGACCAACAAGTTTAAAAATGGTTGGGAGACCTTAGAAGTCATTCGTATAGTGATTCAAGATGGATCACCACCAAAGAAATGATTGCAAAAATGCACAAAATGGTCTTGGAGGATCACCAACTGAAAATGCAAGAAATTTCTGAAGCTGTACAAATAAATTTTGACTGAGGAATTGGGTATCAAAAAGTATCTCCTAGATGGGTGCTGTGACTGTTAAAACAAGATCAAAAATGCAGAGAGCAAATGTTTGCCCATTAAAAAAATTGCACCAGTTCGTGACCACAGATGAGATAGTCCATACTAAACCCCAGATACAAAACAGCTGAAGCAGTGGAAATATGCTGATTTAGTGATTTTTCCATCACCAAACAAAGCAAAGGCTGGAAAGGTATTGGTATCAATTTCCTGGGAAGCAAAAGGGATTCTGTATATAGATTAATTTTCCATTGATCAAATAATTATAATTATTTATAATTATAGGACAATATGTTAACTTCCTGGACTAACTGCAACAAAATATTTGCGAAAAAAGGCCAGGTTTAGAAAGGAAAAAAGTCTGTTTCCAGCAAGACATGTATTATTGCCTTGACAAAATACATGAATCAGAGTATTTTAGAGAGAAAAATTACGTTCGAACCGGGAGTCAAACTTTGGACATCTGACTCTGTACGTTGCCACACCTGCCTTATATGGTTTCATCAGACTTCCTTCCCTTCCCTAGGCTCAAAGTTTTCCTTGGTGGATGGAGATTCCATTCAAATAAAACTGATAGCCAGAGTTGATGAGTATATTGCAGGCAGCCAGAGTTGAGTATATTGCAGGCATGGATGAATCTATCTTTTGAGATGAGATAAAGGCACTGGAACATTGATAGACCAAGTGCATTAGTGTATAGGAAGAATACATTGAAAAATAAAAATAGTTTCAATGAGGTCATTTGTTATATTGCATTTCATTCTGAGAACTTTTCAAACCAACTCTCATAATATAAAATCATCAGGGTAAACTAGAAGGGAGAATTTCTCTAGATTGAGGTATTATGACTATTTGAAATAACTATCACAATCTAGATGCATAAAAAAGGTATGAGCATTATGATGAATGTGATATTATTCTGAAGAAGATGCTAGCTGAACTTAGAATTATATGCCAAAAAATTAGTAGCATTTTATCTTGAACTTTTATAGGAAAAATCACTATGAGGTTCAAATTAAAATGATTTAAATTAAAATGCTTTATACCTAACTTCCTATCCAGCATTCTAATTAAATTTTATCTGTCAACTTCTATAAGTATTTAACTTATACAGGAATTAATCATTATGAGGTTTAACTTATGGTAAAATCAAATGTTTCCTACTTCTCCTCATACAAATCTTCTAAGTAGATCACGATTTCGAGAAAATTTTATGTTGGAAAAACAAAAAGAAATTTGAAAACAAGGGTGAAAGAACATCTTAGAAATGTCGTGGAGAAGTGGAAAAGTCAGCAGTAGCTGCCCATGCTTTGTCCGAAAAACATTTAATTGAATCAAAAGCCAGTCTAATTAAACAAATACATAAAAAAAAAGGAACTCATGGTTTGGGAAAAAATCCACATTCAAAAAAACAAAGGAAAACTTATGAACTTTGAAATTCCTGCAAAGTCTGACCTGATCCAGAGGTTCATCGGTCCACCAACAGAGGAAAGAAGAAGAGTTTCTTCCAATCGACATAACATCAGTTGCCAAAATAGTACTGAAGATGAGACCATTATGGTCTCGAAATCCCGATCTACTTAGAAGATTTGTATGAGAAGATGTTTTTACCATATATTCTATAAGTCAATACTAATAAAATTCATCGTTAAAACCGTTGAGGTGGAGAGTAAAATAAAATAAGTTAAATTATACCTTCTTAAGTAAAATCCGTCGTCCTCAACTTATAAAATATGTAATCTTTATGCCTGTAGGCTTTTCAGAACATCCGTTCCATCTTCAGCAGGTCACTCTTCGCTACAACATCCAGTATGGTCCTAGCAGCATCAACCATCATACTGGATGTTGTAGCAAAGAGTGACCTGCTGAAGATGGAACGGATGTCCTGAAAGGCCTACGGGCATAAAGATTACATATTTTATAAGTTGAGGACGATGGATTTTACATTTTTCAATAAGAATATTAAAATATTGAATTTATAATATTTCTACATTAAAATCCTTAAAATCATAACAAAAATATATAGCTTTCTCTTTTACGCTCATGAGATTTCCAGAATCAGCCTGACTATTCATTCTGAAAATTTTCACACATGTAAAAAGAATCACTTTATTTACAGAGTGATTCAGAAATATGGCTAAACGTTTGATCGCATTTTGTGACGAAAATATTATTATTAAAGGAAATATGATGTATCATTGGAAAGGGAATCCTTCAAATTACAACAATAGAACAAAACAAAACAAATCACTGCTCACGTGCAGCTTGGAGGGTTGATTTTTGTGGGCTAGCGTCGAACGCCTCCACAATTCTCTTCGTTGTTTCTGCATCCGTGCTAATGCGAGGCTTTCCAGGAGGGTTTGATTTTCTGCATCCTTCCCGTTTCCAGCAATTGTTTTCTCCACTTCCCCACAGTTGACGGCTGCAATGCTACGTTAAACTCACGTCTTGTGGCTTCACGATCATTAGCATACGTTATTGCCCATGCAGAAATTGTAATTTGCCGTTGCATATTCAATGCCATTTTGACTAATGACGTAAGTTCTACACTGTTTTGTTTTATTTCCATTTTGTAATTTGAAATAACTGCCTTTCCAATGGTAATTTCATATTTCCTGTAATGGTAATATTTTCATCACAAAACGCGATCAAACATATTTATGATTCACCCCGTATTTTTTGTTTATAAATAACTATTGAGTATGTTACATATTTTGTAATTAATTGAACAATAAATAAATGCACATGCAATTCATGTATACACACAAAACACACAACTAGTAATAGTTATAATAATCTACTATAACAATATTTTAATTTCAACAACAAAATAAATCAGAAAAATTCAGTAGTTACAATATTGTATTTTTAATCCATGTTGCTGAATGACTGATTATAGGAAGATTGAATCAATATAATTGTATTGTTTCTAAATTGTTGCATTATTCTTAAAATAAAACCATTTGATTCCATTCCCTCAAGAGAAGCAATTTTTTTGTATTCTTAGAGAATGTGCTTTTTTCACTCAAATAACTCATGTCCAAAAGTATGGACAATAAAAGTGGTCTTACAATTAAACATGATTTTAAATAACTTACAATTTTAAAAGATAATTTTTGTATGCTCTGAGAAATTTAGAAATAAATGATCTTAAGATTACAAGAACACAAGATTACACAGAACCAAAGAGAAGAGAAGAATGCCTTTATGATATCATTAAGATAAAAAAGATTTTAATTAACATTATAATTTATAAAACTGTAATAATAGTCCAAGATCCGGCTGCAAGATTACTATGTTCATCGAGTGTATGAACAAAATCAATTTTTTTCTTAAAACTGTGAATTACTGAATACATTTTTTGCCGAGTTGCCTATTAAAATTTGGCCGCCAGAATGTTTAATTAAAATATTATTTATTTATTTGAAATAATTTGATTCACTTGTTAGTAAAATAAATTATAATCCAGTTCGCAATAATTGATGTATAGAGCTTGAAAAGTTTTGGTTGCCATTGCACACTTGGCCGTAAACCTCCTCGCGGCTACAGCAGGTTGTGACACCAATCAGTAATAAAATCGCGGTAAGTACTTATTTATTGCCTTATATTGTTTCAAATAAAGTTCAGTTCATTTAAAATGCTGTGATTTGTTTTGTATAATGTATATTAACACTACCTTTTGGATATATTTTTGTATATACATTGTACATAGTATACATAAAGGGCAGTGGTTTTACTTCCCGCTGCGAGGGAACAATATAAAACAATAAATATGTGCTTACTGCCATTTTATTACTCATTGGTGTCACAGCCTGCTGAGGGGGTTTACTGCCAAGTGTGCAATGACAACCAAAACTTTTCAAGCTCTATACATTGGTTTCTGCGAACTGGATTATAATTTATTTTAATAACAAGTGAATCAAATTATTTTGAATAAATAAATCAATTATACTAGTAAAATTCATGGTGATTTTCCGTTGAGGTATTAGTTCACAGTAATATAATGTACGGTTAAAAACTATAATATAGTTACCTTGTAGGTCCGTCTCCTCAACTTAAGTTCTTTTAAACTATGTAGGCCTTTCGGGACTAATCCCATCATCAGCAGAATGCATTAGGTCCGTTCTTGTTGAAGCACTGACTTGGTTGTGAGAATTTTGTATAGAGGATTGTGTGGATTAGGTGTGTATTCATTTAGAATCAGGTTGTTGTTGATTTCTCTTAGGATTGCGATTTCCTCCATTATATTTATTCTCGTTGGAATGTTTTCTCTATGTACTATTGTGAGGGTGTTATCGATGTTATGCATATGGTGTCCAGCTTGAATTACATGTTTTGCGTAACTTGATTTTCCAGGAAAATGGAGGAAATCGCAATCCTAAGAGAAATCAACAACAACCTGATTCTAAATGAATACACACCTAATCCACACAATCCTCTATACAAAATTCTCACAACCAAGTCAGTGCTTCAACAAGGGTCAACAAGAACGGACCTAATGAATTCTGCTGATGATGGGACTAGTACCGAAAGGCCTACATAGTTTAAAAGAACTTAAGTTGAGGAGACGACCTACAAGGTAACTATATTATAGTTTTTAACCGTACATTATATTACTGTAAATCAATTATATTTTAATTAAACATACTGGCGGCCGAATTTTAATAGGCAACTCGGCAAAAATGTATTCAGTCATTCACAATTTTATGAAAAAAATGTATTTTGTTCATACACTCGAACGTAGTAATCTTGCAGCTGGATCTTGGACTATAAGAACAATCTTAACATAATTGACAGAAACAAGACTAGACACTTAATAAAACAAGATGATTTTTGGAAGCAGCAAAAATGTAGATACTCCACAAAACAGTAGAGAAAATCTAGTCAGAAAGGTGTATCATAAGAGAAATTTGTAACATTACCAACATCAACAAATGGGTGCACATGAGAAAACAAGAACCAAATGTGCATATTAATAGAACGGGATGATAGCAGAATTGTAGACATTTCAAAAAGTAGCTTGCCAAGAGGGAAAAATAATAATTGCGCCAACTGAGAAGATATGAAACAGACAAAAGCAGAGAGAATTTAATAATAAACAAGGTTACATTATCTAAAAAAATTATGAAAAACAACTAGTGATTTTTACAGTCATAAAGATTGAGCTGTCAAATCTATAATGATGCAAATTTAAATCAAGGTGAAACATTGTGATTAAATTTATAAACACAAAAGCTAGTAGTAAAATGAAATAGGTATTATCTAATTACTAGCTAAGCAAAGCACAATGAGTGTCCACTCACAATTTTTTTTTAATTTTAATGGATATTGTTTCATAGTCGTGAGTTCCTAGATAACTTTACGAAAATATAAAGTTAAAAAAATTGATAACATTGGTATGCAAATTTAATTTTTCCCTGGCATTTTTATTCCAATATGTGAATATTCCTAATTCAATCATGCAGGATTTAAATATGAATTCATCATGCACAAATTTTTCACAATATGAGAAATAATAAAACACACATGTGTCACATTCAGTACCAGGCACTGAGCAGGGCATTTAAACCCACAGGCCAGCCATTTAAATACCCCAGCTACCCTTTTCGTGGCACTTCAGAAAAATGAACCATTATTCAGAAACTATTAGTCCTAGGAAATTCAAATTTTGTACATATCTAAAGGAGATATCCTAGTAGGATTTGATGGTGAAATAACTTGGGTGATTGACATCACATGGTATTGGCGTTTCAGGAAGTGGAAGTTCATCTTCACTTTCACTTTGTGAATCTTCTAATTCAGGAATCAGTTCATCACCTGAATCATCATTATAAAAAATATTCACTAATTCTTCTTCAGTGAGATATTTTTCTTTCGCCATGGTTTCACTCACGCACAAACAACAGCACAATAACGAGAAACATATACGACTGCATTGGACCTGGAGCCAAGTTTGGGTGAACGAATTCCATGTGTTGTTTGTTTTAAAAATAAAAGGGGATTCACCAAGGTTAAACATGTCAAACGGGAATAGAAAATGTACATTTACATGCCATCTATGATCTCCAAGACATACTAAGCCAACACAATATTTATAGCCAAATATAAACATGGTTTGTTCGCGCCTGCTCTAAAACGAGTTAACTGACCGTCGGCCGCATACACGATAGTCTCTTTAAATGCCTTAACTGGTTTACGGTACTGAATGTGTTAATTTTGGTCCTATCAAATTTATGTTATTATTGACTGTAAGTTTAATACAGGATTCTATTAATAGTGAGTGGAGAACATATTTTAACGTCTCACCTCATATAATTTCAAATTTCTTTGATACCAGCAGTTTCAGACAATATCTTGTCCCCTTCAGTCATGACTTCCACTGATGAAATTCTCTGGTTGTTGATTTCTCTATGGACATCAACTCTTGTGCTGCCATCTTTGGTTGGGATTATAAAATGGCAGCACAAGAGGTAATGTCCATAGAGAAATCAACAACCAGAGAATTTCATCAGTGGAAGTCATGTCTGAAGAGGGACAAGATGTTGTCTGAAACCGCCGGTATCAAAGAAATTTTAAATTATATGAGGTGAGTCGTTAAAAATATGTTCTCCACTCACTATTAATGATATAACCTCATAATGTTTACTTCCCAATATTAATTTAAATATACAGGATTCTATTAATTAATATTAAGAAGCTAAAGCTGCCAAGACAGAAAGGTAAGGAAGGATTTATGCTTGGATGGGAAGGAAGCCTGGATTAGCTCAAGGGTTAGAGCATCAGCACGGAAAGCTGAAGGTTCGGGGTTCAATTCCGGTTCAGGCATAATTTTTTCTCTTTACCATTTGATTACAATAATTTAGTAGTGTACTTTAATATACTTATTTCAATTATAGTAACAGCTTTAGCTTCTTAATATTAATTTAATAAATAATGCATAGCTATGTGGAGTCCCTTCATGTCTTCTTCAGGTAGAAGCCATTCATTGTGTATTTGTGAATGATGATTCATAGCATTTGAATGTGGGACCAAGACAGAAGGTTATGCTTGGATGGGAAGGAAGCCTGGTATTAGCTCAATGGTTATAGCATCAGCACAGAAAGCTGAAGGTTTGGGGTTCGATTCCGGTTCAGGCATAAATTTTCTCTTTACCATTTGATTACAACAGTATTCTATATTTTATATATCTAATGGGCACATGGATTTTTGCTGTGCACGGTTAGGTTATAAATGAAGATCCCTGTATTATCCACAACTCAATCATACAATTAACATTTTACCACTGTTCTTAATTAATCAATTACATTTGTATATTAGCCCAGTATTTTAACTGCTATCTTCAAATTAATACTGCTATGATCTCCGAGGTAGCATGCTGCCTTATCAGATAGCGGGTCAAGATTCTATTCCCAGTTGGGACAGGCTCCTGGGTGAGTGTTTCTATTCGGGGGTTTTTTCCTCATCTGTAAGATAAATGTCAGAAACTTAGGGCCCAATGGTTCCCACAAAATCATCCAGCCATCATCCTTAATCATCCATCATCATTCTTCACCGTGTGGAAAGCAACGTGAAGCTACCACAACCTATAATTCCCAAGTAAAGCTGCAAAGCATAGCATGAAAATGCTAAAATTGCAGAGAAAGATGTGCCATCAAGAGAATTACTATAGAATATTTTATCTATAAAATTGATCAATGTAAAAAAATTGGTACGTAAGAGAAAAAATGAATTTGCAGTTTTGGAGATCAGCATATTGTAATTAATAAGTTAGACATTTTTTCAGGAAAGTCCAGAAACATGCATACCAATGTAATCATAAACACAATAAACCATAGTAAAGAATAGAAGATACCCGGTCAGTCAAAATTTAAAAAAATTCTGAAAAAGATTAAATTGACTTTCGAAGAAATAATATTTTATAAAATTCTGACTACATTCCTTTGAAGAAAAAAGAAATCAAAATAAAATAGCATTTGATAAAAAAATTCAAACATTTGCACCACCAAACATTTCAAGCACGCATGCTGAATGTCATATATAACCATTATTACATACTTACTGGTACATGAGCAAATTCCTTTAGTGGGGCCATACAAAAAAGCAAAACTATATATTAGATAATCAAAATAATTTCTTGAACAACAAAATGAATCTCACTAAATTATGAGAAAAAGGAAATATGTCTACAAAACTAAGAGGTTAGTAATACCTGTACAATTTAAATTATTTTTCCAAGATCAGAATAGAAAGTTTCATAAATTATGTGAATTCTTTCACACAAGTTTTAATTGTTTTATTCCCAGCACCTACTTATATTTATATTTTAAAATAATTTAAACTACCATTACTTAGAGATTTGAATTCCAACATAAAGTCTTTTTAAAAGTATGTTGTATGTTGTATTTCTAATTTTCATTTACAGATCATACCGATAAACACATACTTCCAATTCTTCTATAGAATGTCAATATCTCAGACCATTGTTGTTTCAACCTATTTGACTCCCTGCCTCCCTTATCTAATACACAAAACTATTTTCACAGCTCCCCTAGGGCCTACCTGTAAACGGTGTTGTATTGGAATTAGCCTAACTTTTATATTTAATAGGAAGCTTTGGAAAAGCTTTTAAAATGTGGTTGGTTGGTGGGTATCTAATGTCGAGCACTTGATAATGAAATCACTTCGCTCTCCTTGCACTCTCAAATATTTAGCAGAAAGGCTGGTCTCTTCTACAAAAGCTGGACAACGGAGGAGATGGTTTCTTCCTCATATATCATTTAAATTGCAAAAAGGGCATTTAGGTGAATCTGTTTATGCCAATTCTGTGTAGGTGTTTTATTTCAAGCAGTCATGTTCCCGTTAGCAGTCTGAATGTTGCTACTGCGAGATTTTCTTTGTAATGTTAGTAATGTCATAAGCTTGTAGATTTTCCCCATTCCTTTCCCAGATGTTTTGGTGGGTGTATTCTTCTCTAAGTTTATTGATGATATTTTATTTGAGATAATTCTTTTGATAGAGTGAAAGGAAACTGGAGCAGAAATTGGGTTTTGAAAACAATTTTGCTACCCTTCTTGGCCTAGAAAATCGGCTATTTCATTGCCCTGTCACTCCACAATGGGCCGGAATCCATTGAAAGTACAAACTTTTTTTTGTAGAACGGGATAACTGTTTTAATCATTTTGAAGCATTCGATAATTTTGATGCTTTTGGGTTGTTGTGTCTCGTGTTATCAGCAAGAAAAGGCTACTGTTTTTAACAGAGAGGAGACCCTTTAATTCCTTCCATCGAAGGCTTTAAAGGAACCGACCTGGACCAGTAACCTAGTGTCCCAATCCCTCACCTTCTCGTGGTGCAGCTGTTTAGTAATCATGCTTATGTATGGATGAACGAAAGGGAAGGGCTACTCACCACCAAGCACTGGTCAGCTTGGTGAGTTTTTCTTTTTTGACCGAATTGGTATTACTTCTCCTCCCCAAACCAATTCCCTCTTCAACTTTTCCTATCCAGTCTCCCTTGACTGACCTATTTGTTTCTTTCGACCCTGATGGTATTAGAGTACTCGAGGCCTAGGGGTTCATTTCTCCTTCCTTCCTATACCTACTTTCTCTCTAGGGGTGACGTAACCACCACATGTGGTGCCTACTACAAACGGTTTACAAACTAATTTATTATACTACTCCAATACAAACATGAAGCTTTTAAAATGTAACTTACATATTTTTAATACAAATGGACAATCTGTGAAATATTATACTAACATGTGACACAAGATAAAAATATTCAAGAAGTTCATTTTGAAAATCATTACTTATTACAAAAAGGAAAAAAGCCTAGAATAATTTTAATTTCCAGGTTAGCATTTTAAAAATGTTATTTTTAATCCAAAATAATCACTTATAAACCGGTAAACCACTCACACCTGATTCAATATCCCTTAAAAAAATTGTGCAGTGAAACTAAAACTGAAATAAAAGAATTAAACAACAAATATCATGAATCAGAAAAAAATCTTTTACACTCTCACTTCATAAAACCTCTGTACGTTTAATAGTTTCTGGAGCCATCACTCCCCTATCTTCAGCCAAAACTTCGAATGTTGGAAATTCTGTTGTTTAATCATCAACTTTCCAAACTGCAACAACGTGCTGATTTTACAAACTTTGAGAACAAATTTTTGGTTACCAGGAACTTCAAAATTCATGGATCTATATTTTTTCTTTCTGAATGTATTCTTTTTGTGCCCAAAAGTGTTAATTCCCAAAGGCTCCTCTAATTGTTTCAAAAAACTATAGTTTGTTTTTCCAATATTGTGATTCTATGACGAACTATGAACTGCAATTACCGATTTCACATTTTTTATCTATTTCCAAAGTGTTCTTTTGTATGTCTCTACATTCCATTTTAGTTTTTCCTACTTAATTTTACTGCAGTTAATTACTAACTAATTTAATAAATTCCAGATTTCTTACAATCTGGGGCAAATTTACCTTTTTTATTATGTATTGAAGATAACCCATAATTTTGTTTATATCGATGCCAATGTATATATCACATTGGTTAAAATATTTTTTTGATTGTACAATACAATTACATTTTAAACATAGCCTAGATTAAATGGCTTTGGAAAAGAAGATAATAAATAAGTTAAAAGAAAACAAAAAAAAGACAAAAAAAAATACGATCTGATTCCAAGAAAGGACAGCAATTCCAAGAAAACTACTTATATCTTGAAACACAACAATAAATTTAAAAAAATTTAATTCAATATTATACATTAGCATCAATAAACAAATTTAGTCTGGGTAATCTTCTAATAACTAATAAAATGTTAGGCCCCAGATAGTAAAAAAGTCTGGAATTTAATAAATTAGTTGTGCAATGACTGCCGTAAAGTATATATAGGAAAACTAAAGGAATTCGGAGACTCATACAAAAGAACACTTGAGAATATAAAAAATGGTGAAATTAAAAGTGATCAATTGTAACTCATGGTTTGCTAGAGAATCACAAAATTAGAAAGAAACTAAACTTTTGAAACATTTAGAGAAGCTCTGGAATTAACAGTTTGAAAAAAAAATAACATTCAGAAGAACTAATATAGATCCATGAATTTGAAGTTCCCAGTAAGCAAAAATTTAATCTCAAAGTTCATAACATCAACACCAGATGCATTTTTGGAAGTGGATGGTAATGAACTGAATTTTCAATAGTCGGAGTTTTGGAACTGATGACAGGAGCAATGGCTCCAAACCCCCTAACAAAAAAGGTTCACTATGAAAAATCACAGACATTTTATGAGGTGAGATCCTAAAAAAGATTTCTCCGATTCATTATATAAATTGTAAATTAATCGCATAGTGGTTACTTCCCCATCATCAGTTTTATTAAAATTAAAAACAAATTACGATCAAAGAACCAATCTCCTCAGACACAATATCAGTGTGAAACCTGAGTTAAACATAAAAAGACTCACGGCACACAAGTGAAGCTTGTCAAGGTGCCATGGCACACATGTGTGAAAACCTTTGTCCTAACACCTTTCATTACAAACTTTTTAATAAATAAGGATTAAATGAAAACATAATAAATATAAATAATTATATAAAATTCATCATGATTCAAGCTTTAAGTTTATATAAAGTTGAACTGGTCTGTCGTGATCTCTTCCCTCTCCTCCAAAGATCTTCCCAAAGACTTGTTTTTCCTAACTAAGCAGCAATGCAACAATAAATTTAATAATCCAGAGTATTTCCAATCTAGAAACGTATGCAAAATCTTTTAATCCTACAGATAATTTTAGTCATCCTAATACAACGATTTCCCAGAAATGATATTTTCCGTTTGAACACATGTAACATATTCTATGAACTTTTAACCATATTTTATAAAATCAACAGGTTCAATCCAATCGGACATAAATTAGCAGCATTTAATAGTTTAACTCATAGATTGGTAAACTTACCCTTAAACGAAGAAGATTTCAAACATGAGAAAAAAACACATAATCAAAGTAGCAAGAGAAAATGGGTTTGATGAAAAAATGGTACATAAAAGGATAGAAAAGTATAAAAAACAAAAAATGATAAACAGAAGTAATCTTGAAAAAGAAGAACCACCTATGAAAAAATATAGGAAATTCACATATCACCCCTGGGTACATAATAAATTTCAAAATATATTTGAGAAGTTTAATATTAAATTAGCACCAAAAAATAACTACAGTTTAAATAAACTAATAAAAAACCAACAAAAATGAAAAAACTGATAAAAATAAAAAGTCAGGAATATATCAAATTGAATGCATGGGTTGTGAAAAGATATATATTAGGGAAAACAAAAGAGAAACCTAAAAATTAGAACCAAAGAACACATAAGAAATATTAAAAATGGAGAAATTGAAAAATCTGCAGTTGCTGCTCATGTTTGGTCTGAAAAAACATAATATAAATTCAGACACTAAATTATTAAAACAGTTTAGAAAATACAACAGAGCTGACTATTTGGGAAAAAATCTATATTCAGAAGAACAGAAACAGAGTTATGAATTTTGATATTCCGATTGAGGGTGACCTTGTTTGGAGGTTCTTTGGCCAACCACAGGATGGAGCTGACACATCGACATCCAGGTGGTGCAACATAATGCAACATAAATAAAACCAGTATGGGAAAGCTGACGATAAAACAGAATTGTTTTGAAACATGTCCAAGAACAAATCAACATTAATATTGAGGTAAGATGTCCAGACCAAAAATAATATACTCAAAAGTTAGTAAATAAAAAGAACAAATCATTTATTGACTTATAGAATTTCCTTTAACACAAAACAATAATATTGTCGTTGTCCCTTTTAGGTTTGACACTTAATTGCGATTGGATAGTTTCATGTTAGTGTTATGAATCTGCTGATTCCAATGAATGTATCAAAAGATTTACAACTTATTGTTCAGACAAATGGGATACATATTTAATCCCCACTTATGTCCATTGGACAACCAACAAACAATTACATGGGATGCACAAAATACATGTCTACTACATACCGAAGAGCCCATTCAGCTACTGATGCTAACAGTGAGACATTTCGCGCAAAGCAAGAATACAATCAGCACCAGTGTTGATACAATTCTTAAGTGGACCAAAGACATGTGTTGTCATATTTTAATACAATAGCAAAAGAGAACAAGAATTGTTTAGTGTGTTGTAACCGAAATGGACATTTCGATACAGGAATTACGTCTTACTGCGCAAACTATACGTCATCCCGCGTCTCCACCTCGAGTGTCATCTTTATGAACAGTGCCAAATGCTTTCCTATCTATCCCTTCCTTTCCTAGTGCGCACCCCTGTGCTATCGCGCATTCCCCCTCTCCCTGTGAACTCTCATAAATAGCTGTTGTTTTTGTAAACATCGGATCATCATCTACTTAGTCACCATTGGAGTCTGGTCAGATCAGCTCAGGAGAGCTGGTTTTTGTTTGTTTAGTCCAGTAAGCCAGGGTGGGGACGCTAGAGACAGTATTTTCCCCCAAACCCGAGGCTGGCCAAGAGTGAGTGATAATGCATGTATGTATGTATGTTGATTTATATCATATTTTCTTTTTTGTATAGATGATCTACTATAATTTCTTTTCTTTGTAAATTGAATATTTATTTATTTATATCTTTATATTATATCTGACTATATTTTGACTCGCATTAAAAGCTAAGTTAGTTGTGCTTTTTAACTTACTCTATTATGTCTATTCATCCAGTAGTTAACATAAGTCAGAATATCAAAGTCAAAATCCAAAAGCTTGCTCAAGCGTGTGTTAGTTCCTTTATCCCAAAGCTTCCACGATTGTATTTTATAAGTCAGTAAACATTACATATTGGGAGAATTTAGTAAAGAAAGTTGAATTCCTCTTTGCCTCTATGGGTCCGGGCAAAGATGTCACAAATTAGAACAATCTATGCTTTCCAATCAAAATAGTGATCAACAATATAACCCTGTGTGGGTGAAAAATGGTAGTAGAACGTGGTTATATAATAAGATGCCACAAAAATGGTTTAGCAGAGCGAGGTTCATACTGCACAGTGTCATCATCTAATCCACCTAGTTATTAATGCCCAATGATTACTGACACAGCTAGAACAAGGCACCTCATTTCATCTTCCAATAGGATGATGCACATTTTATCTCTGCAATGAAGTCAGGAACCATTTTAATTGTAAACTACCAAACAGGTGACTTGGGCAGGGTAATGGACCTCTTCTTTGGCATCCACATTTCCCAAAGGGTGGGGGAGCAAGTTATGTTAAAGACATATTTACATACTATCCTTGGATGGTCTACAAGTACACAATAATCAATATTGCTATGCTTCAACATGTTGGGAAGAATTTGACTACAAACTTCAAGTAAAACCCGGTCCAGTAAACATTCAATCCCTCTTGGATCTCGTTTCCTATTCTCGTTCATTCTACAAAAGTACTTGGAGTATTCAGGGGAATGGCAAATGAGTGTGCAGGAAACAGAATTCAAGCAGAATTGATGGGGAATACCATTGGCTCAGATTTCCCGTGAGCAGTGAACAGTTTTCATAAGCAAAATAATGTATACATTGAACAATGTGGATGTGTGTGTCCTGTATTCACAATGTCAAGGTGAATAGGTGATGGTGAGTTGGAAGAAATGTATTTGTAATGGCTACCTCTCAAAATATCACTGACTGCATCTCAAATATTTAAAATGTTTTAATAATATTCCTGACAAGCTTAAGAAGCAGTAAAATGATGTCGGGTCTCAGTGGACTAGTGGTTACCATACTTGTCTCTGGTTTTTGAGATATGCGAGTTCAAACCTGGCCATGGTCAACAAATTTTTCAGGGTGTAAAAATTTTGAGTATGGTCTTCCTATGGAAGGAAAATAAAGGTATATGATCAATCTCATAGATGTACAGAAAAAAAAAAAACAAACAAACACACACACACAAAGCCTGAATTAAAATGTTTCTAAGCAAAATTTTGCAGGGCCCACATTTGAATTCTAAAAGTAACAACCTGAGCTGTTAAAAAGCAAATAGTTAACAAAAACTACTTACTACCTGACCCTATATTGTATTAATACCAGACATATATAACGCTGTATGTATATAATTTACATCATACTAGAAAATTGCAAAGCTCTGAATGTTAATTTTTAAAGTATAGATTAAGATTGAATTGTATACATGCGAATCTAAAATGAAAAATATACATTAGCCAAAAATTAAATAAAGTTTAATTTATAATTGTGATTAAAATAACAATAAATTAATATTGAAAATATCTTTGGTAATGTATGGTCTACACATAGGAAATTGTTAAGAAAATTATAATTTATGAGATTTTTCTTTCATCTACTAATAAATAAAATGGTTTAAAAAAGTCCAATTGTACATTAGTGAATTTATGCCCTTTAGAAAAATGTAAATATCAGCATATAAATATATTTTAAGCGATAGAAACATAAATCATATATAATGTTACGTATGTCACTTTTTCAAGTTTCAGGGAGGTCGTTGCACTTTGAAGAGAATTTATTTCAAACAAAAGGCTCCTCTTAAGAAATATGATACAAGTTGACCAAATCTATTACTCTTTAATTACATCAAAACCTGAAATTCAGTTTAGAATGCTCAGATGTATCATAATGTTTGACAATAAAAAATAGTAAACTTTCGAAGATGCGAGTTCAGTTTTATGTTTTTTACAGATTCATTTGGAATGACTCTTAAATGTTTTATACATTTATATTTCAGTAATAATAATAATAATAATAATAATAACAATAATAATAATAATAATAATAATAATAATAATAGTCATTAAAAATATTCTGCAGGCAGAGGAATTATGAAGCTCTGTTTGTTGACGCGTGACATCATATAAGGCAGTGTATTACTGTCAGCGTCCCACGTCCCCATTCCCCTCTGCTTCTAAGATAGCAGTGCCACATGTTTCTATTCCATGCATAAACACGACGGCAGTGCCTCCGTCAACAACTGCAATTTAACTCTTAAATGGGTAATAATAATAATAATAATAATAAGACAACAAATGTTTATTGTCCACTGCTGTGGTCTCAAGGTAGCATGCTGCCTTGTTATGCAGCGGGCCCAGGTTCGATCTCCGGTCAGGGCAGTTTTTTTGGGGGAGGTTTTTATAGGAGTTTTTCCTCACCTGTAAGACAAATGTCAGGAAAACTTTAAGGCCCAAATGGTCCCCGAAATCATATGGCATCATCATCAATATCCATCACCAGTGTGGAAAGCAACGGGAAGCTACCACACTCACAATACCCCAGTAAAGCTGCAAGCATAGCTTGCCTTCGGGCAGAATTACTATGGATGGAAATGGTTATTTGTAAAAGAATGAATATCCTTTGATATTGAGAAAAGTAATCCTCATACATACAGTAAACATTTCTTATCTGGCACAAACACTGCATGACTTCATCCTCCGCACTCATTGCAAAAATCCTGGGACTGTTCATTGTCGAGCTCTTGTTACCGGTACACGAGACTCTCGATGTCCAGCACTCTTTTTCAGCCACTCTCACTTTCGAGGAGCAAGAGGGGAGCAAGACAGAGTTTTTGACCGCCTTCAGCTTCAAGTGTGGACATGTTACTATGGGATCTCATTTTGAACATCTTCAATGTAAGGTTTTATACATTTTTTACTTTCTCTTTCCTTGATACTATTTTCATGCATTTCAGATTCACAGAACATAAGTTACATGTGTTCAAAACCAGAAAGATCATTTGTGGAAACTCTGCATTAATTACTTATTTTTAGGAATTCACACTATGAGGTATATTCATTTAGGTAGAATTTTTTTATCACTCACCTCATATTGTTCTTCTTATTTGATTATAAACTAGTTTCGGAACATAGTTCTGTTTCCATCCTCAGTATCGTCACGATCATTGTTTCTGCTGTCTTGAAGAGCTTGTCCCTTCGCTCCTTCCATTGGCTGACTGAAAAACCTTCAAAACCAGGTCATTCTCACCGGAAATTTCAAAGTTCATCAATTTCTTCTACATTCAAAAGAGCAAAAAGAAGAAATTGATGAACTTTGTAATTCCCAGTGAGAATGACCTGGTTTCGAGGTTTGTCAGTCAGTCAATGGAAGGAGCGAAGGACGGCTCTTTCAAGACAACAGAACATGGTTGCGACGATACTGAGGATGGAACAGAAACTATGTTCCAAAACTATTTATAGTCAAAAAGAAGAATAATATGAGGTGAGTGATAAAAAATTCTAACTAAATCTGTATTAATTCTTTGGTGAATCTACCATACTGTGTACTTTTTTTTTATTTAACAATATGATAAAGCTAGTCATTTTATCTATTTTAACTGCTGTGGAATTTTTATCCATGAGCTCTCCATGCTGTCCAGGTCTCAACATCTTATATTCATTTGAAGAATATTATGTATCTATATACATTGCTTAAAGATGACTTGTCTCAGTTTATTAATTTCCACATTAAATTTATATTAAGAATAATTATATACCATATACATTATTAAAACTACATTCTTAATAAGAAAAATGTTAGATATATAAGTATTAAAAAATACATGCATCTGTTTATAAATATATGAGTGCATTATGAGAGGTCATTCTAAGAATATCACAACACAAACACATTTTGAAATTAAATTCTTCATTGCATAGGCTTACAGTATCCTGAATTCCTTACTCTGACATACAAATCCTAAATAAAAAGGAGATTATCATTCCAGTATATTTTAATTATTTTATCCATATCTAATCTAAAATTTGTCTTATACCAATACCTTTATAAATTTAACATAAGGATTAAGGGTTGAATGTTTGAACGCATTAGACAGTAAAAGGCGTTCTCTGCTGATAAAGTTTTATCCAAACACATTTTTTCTTACTAAGAAATCTATTCACACGTAGATAATGTAAAGCTACCTGACAAGGTACCTTAAGATCGTAGCTCAAGATAAAACTTATGTGAAAATCCCGAAGGGAACCGATGGGTACCGATGTAGTTTGAAACTTATCCAAGATGTTGGACCTTAAAGACTTCGATCATGTTTTCGGTATACGCGGAGAAGAGGAATTTGATAGAGTCTACCAAAGAATTCAACTGGAAGAACAGGAGAATCGGCGTAATATTGCGCGTCGCAGACGTTGTTTGTATACGGTATTATTTGCGGGATGCAAGCATAAATGCATTCCTCTATAGCAGGACGAAAATAACGGAAGTGGTTTTATCGCTGAGAATTCTGGGTAATTCGTTGCCAAATATTACGAAAACGTCAACATTCATGCATGACCGGGTTAAGGCGGCCGTTAATTCGATCTCAGCTCACCAGTGATTGGAAGTAATTTGAGTAGAGAGTAATGTATTTGCATACGACCCTAAGTCAATGCTTTGAAGATCTTTGGGATATTTACATTCTATATACGTTTCATTTAATAAATAAAAATAATCACAATTTTATATGATACAGTATTACGATAGAAGGATGTCACCATACCCTGGACCTGTAGTGAATGAACACACAACAAGCTGCCAGCTTTCATGCGTAAGGAAGAAGGAATTTTACATGTTTTATATGACAATTGTTGGTCATGGAGTCTATAGAAAGGAGCAACTTATATCAACTGTTGCTGAATAATTGCCATAATTAAACAAATAGAAAAGATGAAATTACATTCCATCTGATAAGATTGATGCTGCACGTTATGAAAAATCAACCCAAAAAAAAAATACAGAACAGATTTTAACAAAGATCAGGAGAAACAATTTTAATTACTGTCACATTTACAAGCATTGTCTGTATATACTGAAGCCGACCTATCAAGAGTTTTATTAGAGCAATTATGAAAAACTTATACCCTTATTGTTTTTTTATTTCACTCACCTCATACTTCATACCTATAAAAAAACTTCTAACAACCAACGGAACCTCAAAATGAAGAAATAAATTGATGTACAAAAGAAAAAGATAATAATTTAAAACCTGAGTTAAATAAATTGAAGAAAAATAAAAGTACAAAAATAACCACTAAATTAGGGGGGGATAAAGAAAATGAGAAGAATATATGAAGTATGAGGTGAGTGAAATAAAAAATAACAAGATTAAGAAACCTCATAGTGTTAATTTCCTATCTACATAACTTATACCCTTGTTATGACATATCGCAAATCACAAAAAAGATTGTTTGTAAATCTGAATTAAATAATCTAATACAAAAATAAAAATGTAATAAAACCACATTAAAGCTCAAAGACCGCGCTGGTTTTGGACATATAAATAGATGCAGGGAGACAAGCTTGTAAGAATAACAAATGGAAACCAATATGCACCAGAACAGCTGAAAACCCAAAAAACAGATAGCAGGATGATGTTATAAAAGATATATAGAAATGAAAATTGGAAATTGGCCAGTCTGTATCCTAATAGATCTAGGTGGAGAAAAAATTGTTGAGGAGCCAAAACTTCAATGAGGTCGCCTACTAAAGAAGAAGAAAAAAAGAGATTGTTCTTTATGTTCAGTTTGTATCTGTGTATATCAATGTCTCCTATCTTGCATAAGATCTTAGGGTCGAATGTGTTTGAACGCTTAGAATTTGAAGTAAAAAGGCGTTCTCTGTCTGATAAGTGTTATTCAAACAACATTTTTCTTACTCAGAAATCTATTCACGCGGTAATAATTTGTAAAGCTAACTTACAAGGTACCTTAAGATCGTAGCTCAAGATATAACTTTGTGAAAATCCCGAAGGGGAACCGATGGTAACCTCTGTAGTTTTAAAACTTATCCAAGAGTGTCGGCACCTTGTGAAGACTTCGATATGTTTTCGTGTACGCGTGAAGGAGAAGAGACCCCCGAAGAGGGAATTTGATAGAGTCTACCAAAGAATTCAACTGGACAGAACAGGGAGATCGGCGTAATATTGCGCGTCGCAGACGGTTTTGTATACGGTATTATTTGCGGGATGCAACATAAATGCATTCCTCTATAGCAGACGAAATAACAGCAAGTGTTTTGAATCGCTAGAATTCTGGGTAATCGGTGCCAATATACGAAAACGTTCACACATTCATGCATGAACCGGTTAGGAGGCGGCCGTTAATTCGATCTCAGCTCACCAGTGATTGGAAGTAATTTGAGAGAGAGTAATGTATTGCATACGACCCTTAATGCATAGTTTGGGAACTAATTTACAAATGCTCTGCTTCCTATTGGCTCGGTTATCAGAAAATTGTATGGTGCTCCTGCACCATAATAAAAATTTCCAAGCCTACAGGTTAATTTATGCTAGGAAATTTTTCTCTCTGGAAGACTTTAATTTGAATGTGATAAATAGGCTGCTCTACTCACATCTGATCCTTACTACAGGGAATGAGAGAAAATTGAGGAAAAAATGGGTCCTTTTCAACTATTTACTCTTGTCTGATGAGCAGAGATGCTGTGCTCTCTTGGAGATGAAAACCAGTGACGAGAATTTTAAATGTATTGTTCCTTGTAAATATTGATTATTAGTATCAATAGTGGTTAAGGCACTGAGCTACAAGCCGGAGGGGACCAGGTTTCAAGTCCCGTTGGGTCAGGATTTTTAAACTGACCCAAACCCTCTGGTGGCACTATGAACCCTGGGTGTCGACCTCAGCCTCTAACGGAAATGAGTACCAGACGCTTGTTCTGGGGGTAAAGGCGGCCGTCACGCAGGGCGACATAAAGTGGTCGATTGTCTAGAAAAAGTGGGAGCCTTAACCTCCTACTACCCCAAGGGCCTTCCGGAGGCCTGTTGTGGGATCACCTTTTACTTTACTTAATATACCTTAAATACCATTCAAACCACAGAGGAACTTTTTATTGTGTACCTAGAGGGAGAGTGATGATAATGATAAATAACTATCATAAGTGATTACTTTCTATTATATCTTTATACGAGCGATCAGTATAACACTGGACAGCATATTAGAGATTTCACTGTACATAGCTGATGCACCCGTGGCGGGAACGGACAGCAATAGGATCGGGGTGATACAACCACACACATTTTTGTAATTATTCCTACAAATTGGTCGTACTTTATCAACTTTACTGACGCAGGTGCTGGAACTGACCACCTTCATTGATTCATACACATTTCTTGTATAAAATTTCCCATAACTTGCTGGTAGTTCTCTTCTACTGATGTTAATTTCGTCACGGATATTACGTTTGAGTTCTTCCAGAGTGAGTGGGTTTTTCTTGTACACAACATTTTTCAAATCTGTCCCAGAGATAGAAATCCGCAGGGGGTTATATCGGAGAGAAGGGCAGGTCATAAATCCCTACTAATAAATTTGTCATGAAACACAGGTTGAATTTCGCATATTGAAATATCAGCTGTATGAGCTGTGGCAGTAGTCTTGCTTGGAAGAATATGCGAACTCACACTCCCTGTCGGTTAATTCCCTGAAGAAGGGTGTCAGAATGTCATTCACATATGTATGAAAATTGACTTATCTGAAAAGAAAATGGGGCCTCTATGATTCTTTTGCCACTAATGGCACACCATAAACCAATTTTCATATCATGGAGGGGCATTTCTTGTACAATATTAGAGTTCTCAGGACCCACATGACGATTGTTTTGCGAATTCACATAACCATGGAGAATGGAACCACCACTCATCCGAAAAATATATTAATAGTGGGTCTATTAGAGCCAATCATATGAATATTATTTAGCCATCCACTCACAAAATGTGCACTACGAATAGAGTCACCCCAGTTTGAAGGGCACATGTCTTGGTTATTTTTATATGGATGCAAACTTTAACAATTGAGTAGCTTTTTGTTACAGAGCCATAAGAAGAAATTCCTACTTATTGCGAAAGGCGCCTAAGTGCTTTCTAGGAGACTGTTCCAATCGATATACCAATGTCTATTGTTTCTCTCTGTGAGAATGCTACACGCGTCGTGTGGCTTGTTACGGCTGCACACTTCCCGTTGCATTGAAATTTTGTTGTTCAAATTTATGAACTGTTGAACGTGATGGAATTTTTACACCTGGGAATCACACTTCAAAGAGTCTTCATAATTGGCTGGCAGACTGAGTTAAATATTGATCATAAATAAATACACGTTGTCCCGTAGAAAAACTATTAGTCATTATAACAGTTTTACACTTTATACACATGTCATTCAGTTTACATTATACATACATCATTCAGTTCATAAGGAAAAAGCGAGCGAGCAACTTATCCACTTGAGGCCACACAATCTGACCTGCGACCATGAATATGTGGGATATACTCGTATACTGCTGAGTCAGCGCACATTTCAAGTCCCATGTCTGCATGTGTAAGCCTTTGTTATCGCACAGCAACAAACCTGACATCTGCTGTCCAATACTATACTGATCGCTCTGTATTTGCTCATATACAGTTATAAAAGGTAATAAATGCACAATATTAGGATTGACTATAATAATAATGTCCACACATTTTATTGTTAAATCTGTTAGTTTGTTAATTTCCAAATAAGCAATATATATACATATATATATCAATCCATAGTAATTCCTGCCCGAGGGCAGGTCTTTCACTCGCAATCATAGCATTTTCATGCTATGCTTTGCAGCTTTACTAGGAATTATAGTTGTGCTAGCTTACCCGTTGCTTTCCACCACCAGTGAAGAATGATGATGATGATGATGATGATGATGATGGATTGATTGTTCAGGGGACCGTTGGACCCTAAGCTTCCTGACATTTGTCTTAAAAAGGTGGAGGAAAAACCCAGAAAAAACCTCACCCAGGAGCCTGTCCCGACCGGGAATACGAACCCGGGCCCGCTGTGTGGACAAGGCAGCATTGCTATCCTCGCTCGAGACCACAAGCGGTGGACTATATATATATATTATATATATATATATGACATAACAAACAGATATAACAATAAAATATATATGATATAATTAAATTTCCAGATATATAAAGAAAATTCACACATATTATTATAATATAGTATGTTTGGTGTCCGTTAATAAAACGTGATGCAAAACGACAATCCTGACTAAGAAAATTACGCACCCCAAGTTAAACATGACAATGTCCGCTTGAGATGCTAAATACTTATACATACTGAAGCAATTAGATAAATCTAAGGAACTCACAATTTGGGAGAAATTTTACATCCACATAAATAGAAAGAAAATAACGTACATTTTTGAAATTTCCTTTGAAACAAAATATTTGATTTGAAGTTCATGCGGTCAGCCAACAGAGGGAGCAGAAATCAACTTAGAGGATCACCAACTGACTGATTCAATAACTAGAAAGAATTGATAATGATGCTTAACACCATCGAAACATGGATCTTCAAAAAAATCTACAAATATGAAGGTGAAATTATTAATATTTCCTATTATTTGTTACATATTATATTTATATGATTGGAATTGGTCAAGAAGAATAGCACAGAACGGTAAAAACTTTTTGATTTCACGATATGGGTGTTCATTAATAAAAAAAAGAAGTTATTTTTTAAAATTTCAACACTGTTTAAAAACCTGCATTTATAAAGCATGAGAGAAAAAAAAAAAGCTGTAAAGAATGGTAATTTTGATTCTACACAAATGGCCCATTTAAAACTATTAATTGTAAGTAAACTTACTGCCACATAACAATTTGTTTATAAAGTAATTAGGTTTGCATTTCAGTAGATTTGAAGATTAATAAATGAGTTGGAGAAAACGTTTTAAACATTTCACACTCACAAAGTTGCGTGTCTTCACCAATACCGGTTTAAAAAAGTATAGTATTACTTCCATCTTCAGTCAAATTCCAACTGTCAAAATTTGTCAGTTAACATCATCTTTTGAACTGCCATCTGGTGTAGATTTTTATGAACTTGGAGATTCAAAATTATTCTCGTCAGGATATCGAAATTCATTGCTTTATATTTTATTCTTCTGAATAATATATAAGCAATTGAATTTCGATCTCCTTGATGGGAATTCAATTGCTTTTATATTTATTCTTTCTGAATAAATATAAAGCAATGAATTTTGATATCCCTGATGAGAATAATTTAATCTCCAAGTTCATAAAAATCTACACCAGATGGCAGTTTCAAAGATGATGTTAATGACCAAATTTTGACAGTTGGGAATTTGACTGAAGATGGAGTATTAACTGTACTTTTGAAACCATCATTGTGAAGACATGCAACTTTGGTGAGAATGAGATGTAAACATTTTCTCTTCTTCTTCTTCCTTCCAAGTATTAGGCCAAGGGACAATGTTACGATCATTATGAGAAAATTTTCCCTCCAGCGTTTTCAAAGGACGGCCCAGTGATCTGTCGCTCCTCTGGTATATAATTATAAACAGCTTTGGGGATCCCGATTTGAACTCTCCTTGCCTTCCTTTGGCCAGCAACCAATCGAAGGGACTATTATTATGCTTTCAAGTCTTATAACGAGAATTTCCCCGGAAGGATCAAACATTTCTCCAACTCATTTATTAATGTAAATACCTAACTAGTGTTCTCCTCCCACTGTAATTTTAATTAGATTTGAAGATTGTTTAGTCTTATATCACTAACTTTTATTTTTGATTATTTTTTGTATCAAAAGCAATATTCATTGAATTTGAACTAGTTCACCATCAATTTGGTTACTAAAAAATAAAGTTTTAATTTTGATGTATTAATTCAATTTTTTTACCATGATGGACAATTTATTGTTTTGAAAAGAAAAATTGGTCGCCTGAGATCAGTATGTTGCAACCTGAAACCTCTAGTTCTATAATTTAATATTCATTACAATATTTCAGGCTCCGAGATGCAAAAATACTAATTTTTCTTCCTCATATAAGCAAATTATTTTTTATCATCAGAAGCAGAATAGCCGTCACTAACCAGCTGCAAACTGGCAGGCTTCCCATTCAAGAAGACAATTTTGATGAGAATTTAACCATGAACATTATATAGGCAGTTAAGCTTCATTTTAATTTTTAATATTCGCAATGATGGTGGACACATTATTATTTTTGAATAATAAAATCTCCGATAAGAAAAACAAATTAAACCAACATCTTGGGACATATTGTCTAGGGCTGGATTAAAGGACATACTGGACTGGAACTACATGAGATGAACGTGCAAATTTTCCGTGCAAAATCAGCATACTATAATCTAAAAATATGGATTACTTTGACTCCTTCTGTCCTCTATCCATACATTAAAGAAGTATTAAAAAAATGATCTCTTTACAAATCTGGAATGCTGAGTGTTAAAACAGTAATTAATGGTGCTTTTTGACAAGAACATATTTTTTTTTCCCAACTTGTTATGTATTTGTTGGACCGAAATAAAGTGGCAAATACGTTAGAACCAACTTTTTTATTACACCCACAATTTTTAGACTGGACACAGTAATTTGGTGACATTTTATTTTGGAACATTTAAAATAGGTTCAGATACCTGTATTTGCAAAACTCCAGATACCCACCCAGACTATCTCACATCTGTTTATTTTCTGAGTTGTCCCCCCCCACCCCATTTTGATTCCAAAAGACCTTAAAATTTATTAACAAATTAGGTTATTGCCCATAATAGATTTCATGCCTTTGTCAAATATTTAAATGTAGAAGTGTGCTATAGAAACTGTGTGACTTTATCATCATATTTTAAGAGACTTTGAGTTAGTTTTTCTTGGGTTTGTTTTAATTAATTTATTTATTTGTTCATATTACATATTATTTAACGCTAGAATTAACCATATACTCTAAATTCTGTAAATAATTAATTGTATGTAACTAAAACCCTAACATCCCCGGATGGTGAAATTAGGTTCATATTATATTT
>JASPKZ010003131.1:0-47025 GCA_030220185.1 Diploptera punctata | reverse complement strand
AAGCGTAGTAGATGGTGCGGTACCCACTGGACCACCGGGTGAAGCAGCCGGTGTGGGAATTTGATTAAAATGTCCGACAGAGCAACAAGCTTTCCTATTGATCCAGCGATATTAATCTGTCAACTGCCATCTTTATCGACCTTTTTATATTTACACTCGTTATCAAAAACACTTCACTTTATGAACCGCGTCCTTATTGTTATATTATTAGACTCGCTAACACCATACATAATTGCTAATTAAATTATATTCGCTGAGACGAAGTTTTTAATTTCGGATTTCAAGTAAACCTCCACTTCTAATTCTAGGATTTCGCTCATTTTTTGATAAATCTACTTCGGTTTATTTTAATAGGATATACTGAGTTTCATAATATAATAATAATAATAATAATAATAATAATAATAATAATGTATTATTTATTCTGGCAGAGTTAAGACCATAAGGCCTTCTCTTCCACTCAACCAGCACAAATACAAATAAATATTTGACAAATATAGATATACAGTAAAGTAAAGTGATCCCACAACAGGCCCGTAGGCCCTTGGGGTAGTAGGAAGTTAAGGTTCCCACTTTTTCTAGACAATCGGCACTTTACGTCAGCCGGGTTGTCAGCCCTGCGTGACGGCCGCCTTTACCCCAGAACAAGCGTCTGGTACTCATTTCCGTTAGAGGCTGAGTACACCCCAGGGCCATAGTGCCGCCAGAGGTTTGGGTCAGTTTAAAAATCCTGACCCCAACGGGACTTGAACCCTCGACCCTCCGGCTTGTAGCTCAGTGCCTTAACCACTACGCTACGGCGTGCCGCCCATAGATATACACTATACTAATTATAAACAGTTAAAGATACATTAAATGTAGCAATCTAATTTTATATACAAACAACATTTTATAGGATAATAACAATAATGATACAATAATAATAATAATAATGTAAATATGATAGATTATACGGGAAACACCAATTAATATATATATATATATATATATATATATATCTTACACTGGATAATAATAAGTCGAGTTTAGAGCAAATATAAATTTAGATTTCTTTTAAAAGATGCCAATGTCCGGCAGCCCCTTATTTCTTGTGGTAGGGAATTCCAGTTGGGACGCCGTAGCATAGTGGTTAAGGCACTGAGCTACAAGCTGGAGGGTCGAGGGTTCAAGTCCCGTTGGGGGTCAGGATTTTTAAACTGACCCAAACCCTCTGGCGGCACTATGGCCCTGGGGTCGACTCAGCCTCTAACGGAAATGAGTACCAGACCTTGTTCTGGGGTAAAGGCGGCCGTCACGCAGGGCTGACAACCCGGCTGACATAAAGTGCCGATTGTTTAGAAAAAGTGGGAGCATTAACCTCGTACTACCCCAAGGGCCTCCGGGCCTGTTGTGGGATCACTTTAAGAAGTGAAGATGGTATATGACATGTAGTGATGTGATGTCCTATGTTGCGGTATATTAAGCAAGAGACTATGTTGTGATCTTGTGTTTAAGTTATGGTTTGAGGATAGAACTGGAAACGGGATGATAAATAATTGGGAATCGAGGTATGTAGGATCTTAAATAGGAGAATTAGACAGTGCGATTTTCTTCTCTCTTTTAGATGTAGCCATGACAATTCACGGAAAAATGGAGAAATGTGATCGTATTTTCGAACATTAAATATGAATCTGATACACATATTATGGACACGCTGCAGTTTGTCCGTCACTTATGTCAGTTATTAGAACGTCACAGTAGTCAAAATGCGGCATCACTAAAGTTTGGATTAAAATTCTTTTAAGAGTTGTAGGAAGAAAATGTTTAAGTCGCTTTAGGGAATGCATTATGGAGAAGACCCTTTTAGATATTTGTTTTACTTGCACATGCCATTTTAAATTAGAATCTAAGTAAAATCCCAAGTTTTTAACGACGTCGGTATAAGGAATTTGTTCATTATCTAATATGACAGCCGGCATATTGCCATTGTTTATGAGGTGTAATAGCCTTGGATGTCCGATAATTATTGCTTGCGTTTTGTTTACATTTAGTTTCAGCCCATATTGTCTGGACCATAAAGATATATGCCTGAGGTCAGTGTTTACTTTGTCAATATCATTGTGAAACATCGAAAATTGTGACCCCTAGAGGCATTTCTAAATTTTCAGTTCAGGTGAACTCCTACACCTAATGGTTTTAGAAGGTCTAATTGTGAGTCTAAACAATCGAGGGACCCAATCAGACACACACAAAATGTTATCACAATCGGTCCAGTCGTTTAGGAGGAGTTGAGTGACAAACACACGCACAGAAGAATTACCTCGCATATAGGGTATACATAGATACCCTATGTTTTATAAGCTAACAATAATAGATATAAATGATAGAGTTTATCATTGTGAAGCTTTCTCCATTCCCCATTCTCATTCCTAGTGGCGCTTATTATTCTCCGCAGATATCTGTACTTGCTTCAACAAAAGTAGCTACTGCACACCTTCCCTCTCACATTCAATGCCCCTCTTTCATTCCCCATACGTGCCACATGTCCTGACCATCGCAGTCTGCGAGACTTAACTGTTCTTATTATATCTGGCTTCCTATAAAGACCATGTAGTTCACTGTTATGTAGTCTTCTCCATTCACCTGTCTGTTCATCTCTCTTTGCTCCAAAATTTTTCCTAAGTTCTTTATTCTCAAATACTTGTAATCTCCTTTCCTCCCTTAAAGTAAGAGTCCATGTTTCACATCCATATAATATAACTGGTAGAATAATAGTTTTATATATTTTCAGTTTAACGTTTTTTGAAAGGAGTTGAGACAACAAGAGTCCCTGTAAAGCATAATAGCACGCATTTCCAGAATTGAGCCTATGTTTAATTTATTTATAGATCTGATTTCTGTTTGTAATTATTGTTCCTAGGTATTTGAATTCAGCCACTTCCTCAAAAATTTTGAAGAGACCTACTTTTGTTAAAGCAAATACAGAGAAAAATAAATTCGCGATTTTCTCATGGTAAATAAATTTCCTTCCGTAAGGCTCCCCGCAGTCTCGTAAATTCAATTTATCCACATATGCGGGAAAACCAATACAAGATCTCCGGGAAAATATCCTGCACACAACACAAATAATGTACCACAACACACGTGTGCTAAAAATCAAGTTTACAACGTTGTATGACAACTAAAACTTATATATTTTGTCTTGGTTCCACAAACAATTCAATAATACAGGGTGCTCATAAAGCCCCTATTATTTTCACAGAAAACGTTAAGTGTGGTTCATTTCATATATGTGAGAGTGAAGATATGTTCACTGCTGAAAGACTTGCTGTTCAGCGGATTGTGAACAAATTCAAACGTACAGAGGCTAGTGAAGTGCTTTGTGTGGAGTATAGCATTGTATGGTGCAGAGACTTGGACATTAAGACAGAATGAGGAAAGGCGACTGGAAGCTTTTGAGATGCGGATATGGAGAAGGAAGGAGCGTATAAAATGGACAGACAAAATACAAAATAAAGATGTGCTAGACAGAGTGGGTGAAGGAAGAACAATGCTGGAACTCATAAAGAAGAGGAAAAGAAATTGGCTAAGAGAAACTGCCTGCTGACGGATGTCCTAGAAGGGATGGTCAACGGAAAGAAGTTAGAGGCAGAGAAAGACATCAGATGATAGACAATATTAAAATAAATGGTTTGTATGCGGATATAAAAAGAAGGCGGAGTTAAGGAAAGAGTGGAGAATGCTGAGTTTGCAGTGAAAGACCTGCTGTTGGGCTGATGCACGTGACATGAATGAGCTACACCTGCTGTATGTTCTGTTCAACCTTGAAGCGAAGGGACGGACCTTCATAGCATCGATCCTTTGTTAATTATATCTTTTTGCTCCTATCTGGAGCATAGGGCCGCAATGAAATTTCTCCTTTTAACTCTATCATCTGCCAACCTCTTCACCCGCAATGAAATTTCTCCTTTTAACTCTATCATCTGCCAACCTCTTCACCCGCAATGAAATTTCTCCTTTTAACTCTATCATCTGCCAACCTCTTCACCTCCAAGTTTTTTTTTTTTTTTCATTTCACGTATTTGTTCTTCAATAGTCCTCTTCCAATTTGTTTTTGGACTTCCTCTCCTCCTTGAACCTCGAGGATTCCAGTCCAGTGCGCATCTTTCTATTGCAATTTGTGGTTTACGCAGGATGTCCAATACAACGCCATTTTGTTTGCTTTATTTGTTTTTCAACAGGAGCTTGCTCAGTTCTTGGTTTGAGATTATATCACATTTAATATCCGACGCAAACACCAAGATAATTATTTATTTGGTCATCTTCCACGTTTCACATCCGTAGAATAAAGATGATTTTCTGCGCGACAGTGCGTTCTGTCGTACTTACAGCAATGGCGACCATGATTGAAAGTGCAATTTCGTAAATTTCGGGGTTGCCAACCTAAATAAGTATACTGTAATATTACATGATACCTACCTCGTGCGGGAGGTAAAACTACTGCCCTTCATGTGTACTACGTACAATGTATATACAAAAATATATCCAAAATGCAGTGTTAATACAGATTATACGAAACAAATCACTGCATTTTAAATGAACTGAACTTTATTTGTAACAATATAAAACAATTCGTACTTGCCGCCATTTTATGACTGATTGGTGTTACGGCCTGCTGTAGTCTCAATTAAATTATTTTCGGCATTTACTGTATAAACATTGGCCACACTGTTCACGTTAATCAGTTGTTTATAACGAATGCAAATGTTTAGAATAGATATGTTATTGTTTTACTATTATTTATTATTTTGAAAACACCATAGTGCAATAAAAATATACAACGCACGTTTGTGAAGTGTTTTACAGAATCTGGGAAATTAAAAACCTCGCTATCGCTCGGTTTTTAATCATATCCTCGCTTCTGTAAAAACCAGTTGCCAACCTCGCATTTGCGTTAAAAAGTTGGATCTTAGTTTTGATTGAAACGTTTTTATCCATTGTTATATACACGCGCCCCACACGTCCGTGACACGAATAAGAGGCACCTGGATAATTGCACCAGAGGAAAATGATAACATTAACCGAGGTAAACATTGTCTTACAAAGGGGGTGTATGGAGAGCTTATGTCCTCGCCTCCGTGAACCCCAGTAGTTTCACCTTGTTAGTTACATTTTCCAATGTGAATGTCTTTGTTTTTTTCTATTTTCTGAACACCTTGTACTTCATTATTATTATTATTATTATTATTATTATTATTATTATTATTATTATTATTATTATCATCATAATTGTCATTATTGTTGTTACTATTATCATCATTATTATTATATTTTTATTATTATTATCATCATTATTATCATAATTGTCATTATTGTTGTTATTATCATCATTATTATTATCATAATTGTCATTATTGTCGTTATTATTATTATCATCATCATTATTATATTATCATCATTATTATTATTATCATAAATGCCATTATTGTTATTATTATTATATTATTTTATTATCATCATTATTATTATCATAATTGTCATTATTGTTGTTATTATTATTATTACTTATCATTAATCAACATGTAGATAATTCATAATTGTTATTATATGTATAATTTAACCTGGTGAAGTGGAAGAGAACACCTTACTGTCTTAACTCCATCAGGTAAAATAAACCATTGGTTACCCCAATACGCTACATTGCGAGATGGTCCTGGTTTCGATAGGATCAGAATTTCAAAACAGGCCTAGATGTTGTGGTGGCACGACTGCCCGGGGTTCGACTCAATTATTAATTTTTTTTTTGCGATGCTATTGAGGATGTTCTAATGAAAATATTTTTTTTTTCCGTAGATCTTCACCGATTACATCAACTGGACACCGTGTGTGTGAGTGTACTAACTTACTGCCGCTATACATCCCATAGGTTCATCACCGCGCGGACATAAGCTCTCCATATATCCCTATCCTTAGGTAATGTTTTCCAATCATTCCCTGTATAATCTACTTCCCTCAAATCATAGTTAATGTTATTCTCCCGCCTCATTCTTGGGCGATTTCCCTTTGGTTTTCCTACAAGAAGCTTCCATGCACGTTTTTCATTCCCCATTCGTGCCACATGTCCTACCCATCGCAGTCTATGATACTTAACTGTTCTTATTATATCTGGCTTCCTATAAAGACCATGTAGTTCATTGTCATGTAGTCTTCTCCATTCACCTGTCTGTTCATCTCTCTTTGGTCCAAAAATGTTCCTAAGAACTTTATTCTCAAATACTCGTAATCTCCTTTCCTCCCTTAAAGTAAGAGTCCATGTTTCACATCCATATAATATAACGGGTAGAATAACAGTTTTATATCTTTTCAGTTTAACGTTTTTTGAAAGAAGTTGGGACGTCAAGAGTCTCTGTAATACATAATAGCACGCATTTCCAGAATTGAGCCTATGTTTAATTTCTTTGTGCATCTCTTTCCTATTTGCGATTATTGTTCCTAGGTATTTGAATTCCTCCGAAAAATTTACCCCAGTGGAACCCATGTCCGCGTATCTTGACGATTGTATTTTTACAGTGAGAGATCGTCACTCTTTCGACCAAGGTACTTTTACTGCCGCTATAGATCCCGTAATCTCTAACGGCCGCAATTCTAATTTAAGTGAAACCAAACGTGGCATACAACAAATAATTAAAAAAAACTAAGGTCGAGCTCATTAACCAAAGAAAAATCGGATCATTGGGTGTAGGAGTTCACCTGAAACGAAAATTTAAAAAATCGCTATAGCGGTCGCAATTTCTGATGTTCAACAACGAAACTTAGCCTGTATGGTATTAAAATGAACCGATGAAGGTACTCTTAAAAAATCACCAAAATCCGATCATTATTATTTTTTATATCTGATTTTCTATAAAGATCATGTAGTATTCATCTGTCTGTTCATTCAAAAAAAAAATTCCTAAGAACTTTATTCTCAAATACTCGTAATCTCCTTTCCTCCCTTAAAGTAAGAGTCCATGTTTCGCACCCATATAATATAACTGGTAGAATATATTTTATATATTTTCAGTTTAACGTTTTTTGAAAGGAGTTGGGGCATCAAGAGTCTCTGTAATACATAATAGCATGCATTTCCAGAATTGAGCCTATGTTTAATTTCTTTGTGCATCTCATTCCTATTTGTGATTATTGTTCCTAGGTATTTGAATTCATCCACTTCCTCGAAATTTCCCTCATTTGTCGTTAGTTGCCCATTTCCATTATACAATGTATTTCTATCTGTGACCATATATTTAGTTTTATTGGTAATTAGGGTAGCATGCTGCCTTGTCACGCAGCGGACCCGGGTTCGATCCTCGGTCGGGGCAGTTTTTCTGGTGAGGTTTATATCGGGGTTTTTCCTCACTGTAAGAGAAATGTCAGGAAAACTTTAAGGCGCAAAAGGTCCCCGAAATGATATGGCCAACATCATCATCCTTATCATTATCATCATCATCATCCTTCACCGGTGTGGAAAGCAACGAAAGCTACCACACCTAGAATTCTCTAATAAAGCTGTAAGCATAGCATGAAAATGCTATGATTGCAGTGAAGGACGTGCCCTCGGGTAGTATTAATATGGATGGATGGATTTATAATTACTTCCAGTCCCAATTTCTTAGTTACTCAGTAGTTGTGTCTAGTTTTTTAATTGACTTTTATTTTAAGGGAGGAGAGGAGATTACGAGAAGCCAGATATAATAAGAACAGTTAAGTCTCGTAGACTGCCATGGGCAGGACATGTGGCACGAATGGGGAATGAAAGAGGTGTATGGAAGCTTCTTGTAGGAAAACCAGAGGAAAACGCCCAGTTGGTAGACCAAGAAAGAGGTGGGAGAATAACATTAAACAACATTTGAGGGAAGTGGGTTATAAAGGCTTCATTGTATAACATTAGCTCAGGATATGGATGTATGGAGAGCTTATGTTCGCGTGGCCCATGAACCTATGGGTTCGATAGTGCCAGTGAGTCAGTTAGTTAAATCAATTTATACCCTTAATCAATACTAATAAAATTCATTGTTAAAACCGTTGAGGTGGAAAGTCATCAAATAAGTTAAAATATACCTTCTTAGGTAAGATCCGTCGTCATCAACTTATAAAATATGTAATCTTTATGTCTGTAGGCCTTTCAGAACATCCGTTCCATCTTCAGCATGTCTTTCTTCGCTACATTATCTGATATGCTGCTGGTCCTAATGTGGTGTTGTCAGGATCAGCAGCATCAACCATCATACTGGATGTTGTAGCGAAGAGGGACCTGCTGAAGATGGAACGGATGTTCTGAGAGGCCTACAGACATAAATAATACATATTTTATAAGTTGAGGACGACGGATCTTACCTAAGAAGGTGAAGACAAAAAAGTTAGGTAATCACATTTGGAAAATATTTTGTTTTTATTCCGAAGCACCTGTCAGACCTCCTCCGCAAAGTGTTAAAATAGACGTCATTTATGTGACGTTCCACAAATTGTATAACCCTAAGAACATCGTGCCCTTTGGCTCAAAAATATTCGCTTAAACTCCGTCCCCGAGGACTTCCCCTCTCAATTGTTCCATCCTAAAAAAATCTATTGATCTCGCCCGGATTTAAACCCGCGACTCTCCAGGCCAGAAGACCGATCCTATTTCATGCGAAAAAAAATCATATTTATTTAATGAACAACACTTGACATCTAAATTCGTAATTATGAAAATCCATTGATCATTATTTAACCTTAAATTGGCGAGCGGCTTTATTCATTTTTTGTGCAAATGCCTCAGGTTGTCTTTCGACATTCTTGGTGTTCTCTCCTGGCATGGCGTACTTGTAACCCACTTCTGAGGTTGGGGCGCCTGGAAGGCGGGGTTACGTTGCCCCGATGATATTATGGCTGATGATAATGATAGTGGTGCGTCAGGAGAGTCCTTAATCCTAAGCTTAACCTAAGATGAAGATGAAGGATGATGATTGCGATGGCCATATGATTTCGGGGCCCGTTTGGGCCTTAAAGTTTTCCTGACATTTGTCTTACAGGTGAGGAAAAACCCCGATAAAAATCTCACCAGAAAAACTATCCCGACCGGGATCGTACCCGGGCGCGCTGTATGACAAGGCAGCACGCTACCTCGAGACCACAGCGGTGGATACAAATAATTTATTGAGGCAGTTATTTAAATGTGGCGGACCGCAATGAAAACCAAACATTCATAGCTCTTATTGGGCAATTTTACACACATTTAAGTTCGTTATCTTGATTTATTAAAGAATTCAATAAATTAAACCAAATGATGTATCCTAGAAGATACTTTGCCAATTTAAGGGTTAAACAAATGACAGAAGACATGCGCTTGAATTTGACATAAAATGGTGTATCAATACAAAATTACGTTGAATTTTCTCGATTCACAAAATCGATTATATAGTAGGAAGCTAAAGGCAGCACTTTGCTGAGAAAAACAGAAGGAAAACACCAGAATTTGGTGTTGTAAAGTTGGTTTCATGCATTTTAAAGATGTGAAGAAAAAAAAAGTGTCACTCACAATAATGGAAGGAGGCGGAAGATAGACTGTCCCGCACAGCTATCACACACTCGCACAAGATCCTACACACCACTGCGCTCCCTCCTGGAATCTCCTGCAGCCATTGAACAAGCGAGCAGCGCGCGGCGCCTGCGTCAGCGCTACAACTCACTTCAAACATATCGACCCGACGCAGGGCGCGTTCTGGAACACATTTCCGCGTATCCTTGGTAAAAAGAAATATAACAAATTCAAATTTAATTTCTCTGCTTACGGAAAAGATACCTACCTACCTCAATGACACTATCGAACCCGTAAGTTCATAGGCGACCGGGCATAAGCTCTCTATACATCCCTATCACAATCTAATTTTTCCAATTATATATATATATATATATATCCATCCATAGTAATTCTGCCCGAAGGCAGGTCCTTCACTGCAATCATAGCATTTTCATGCTATGCTTGCAGCTTTACTAGGGAATTATAGGTGTGGTAGCTTCCCGTTGCTTTCCACACCGGTGAAGGATGATGATGATAATGGTAAGGATGATAATGATATATATATATATCCATCCATAGTAATTCTGCCCGAAGGCAGGTCTTTCACTGCAATCATAGCATTTTCATGCTATGATTTGCAGCTTTACTAGGGAATTATAGGTGTGGTAGCTTCCCGTTGATTTCCACACCGGTGAAGGATGATGATGATGATAATGATAAGGATGATTATGATGGCCATATGATTTTGGGGACCGTTTGGGCCTTAACTTTATCCTGACATTTGTCTTACAGGGGGGGGGGGCTGAAGCTAATTGGGATTTCCGGATCCTTGATCTGGTCAAAAACCCTGATGGAACTGATATTTAACCTCTGGAGTGTATTTCGGTGAAGTCCGGAGGGTCTAACTTAGCCAAATCCAGTCTCCTCACCTCCAAGTTGGGGCCCCTCGGGACCTTCTTAAGATCTCTTAAGGTTTTAAGATATAAAAGAGAGAGTGGGGGTGGGAAGATACCACACGTATATATCCCTAGTAAAGCTGCAAACATGGAAATGCAGTGAAAGACCTGCTCTTGAGCAGAACACTATGAATGATTGTCTTAAAGGTGAGGAAAAACCCCGATAAAAACCTCTCCCAGAAAAACTGCCCCGACCCGAGATCGAACCCGGGCCCGCTGCGTGACAAGGCAGGCAGCACGCTACCTCGAGACCACAGCGGTGGACATATATATACTAGCGAGCCGGCAGATGTTGTCCTGTCGGAACGTTCAATTCTCGTGTCATTACCGGACGATAAAAATATGTTATTAACATAAAATTCACCAGTTAAGACGTAACTAGATATTATTAAATAAGTTCGCAACAACACTCCTCACTGCCATCTGTTGTGGCTCAAGAAGCGAGCATGATGATGTCATATTGATGTCGCGCGGAATATGTCGATAATGCAAATGACTACACATCTGAGATAAAAAAAAATGCTATAACCCGGACGCAGCGCCACCTACCGAGTTCCAATAGTGAATCTAAGCTATCCAGGGACCTACTCAAAAACACACAAAATTAATCAAAATCCGTCCGGTCGTTTAGAGGCAGTTTTTAATTTCATATTTCAAGCAAATCTCCATTTATAAATGTCGGATTTCGCTCATTTTTGGCGCAATTTCGGCGGCAAGCAGATCTAGGGTAAAGACTACGTTTACGCCATTTACCGGTCACCCGATGTCCACTACAGGCTTGTCTACGTGTTCAGTTGAGTTTTTGGTCCGCCCAGAGATGGTTGTACCAGCTGTTGTGCTTGTGGTCTTTGTCCATACTCTACTACATGTCTGTTGCTGTCCACATGCACGGTGCCAGATCATCTGCACCAACTATTTGTGCAACAGTAGATGGCACGAATGCAGGTTCTCCCCGCTACACTACTACGTGTGGGGTCACATCAAATCCTAGATTTACGAGACCCCTGCGGCATCCGAGAAAGACCTACTGGGGCGGGTAAGGCTGCGACGAATGATTGCTGATGGTGTGTACCACAACGTGGTTCTGTTTTGACGTCGGTGATCGTCACATCAAGCCGTTCTTGTAGGACCCAAACGATAAGCATCAGACATCAGAGAGAGCAACGTGTGTTATGATTTTTTTTTTTTTGCGTGTAGATGGAAAACGGTACGTTTTCGGACATGAGTTACTATGCTAAACGTAATCATCTTGGTCCTCTCTATCATCATCATACATGGCATGACAGGCCATTCTGGGTCCTAGCCTTGCTCAGAATGTCCTTCCAGACTTCTCTATTTATTGCTAAATTCTTCTAATTTCTAATTTTACTAATTCTAATATCCTGCAAGACTTCATCCTCCCATGTTAATTTTGGTCTTACAACTTTTCTGGTTTGTAATGGTTGTACCATGTAGATTTTTTAAGTTTTATTATTATCCATACATATCAAATGTCCAGGCCAAGCCAATCTATCAATTCTTACATACTTCACTAAATCGTGTTCTTTATATAATTTATACAATTCGCAATTTCTCCTTCTCCAAATATCACCCCCCCCCTTTCACAGCCCCAAAATAGCTGTTAAATCGGTCCCCACTATAATTCATCAAAGTATGTAATGGAAATTTAGTTACACCCTGTATATTTAATTTAAATTGCTAAGCTATTTAGATTTAACATTTAAGAGACATCAATAAAAATTGCAGATGATACAGCTGATGCCATCTAGTGGTCAGGCGCACGTAACGTTACAAACAGGAACTAAATTGGCAATCAACATTTTGTACCGCCGCCGCGATAATCAAAATTTAGCACAACAAATGACAAATTGACAGTCGTGCAGCGCTAAACAAAAATGTCGCTTCCACCAGCTTCATTTCCAATACAGTTGCAACATTCTTGCGTTATTGTTGTTATTGACGTATTATTTAAAAACTAAGATAGTTGTCACCACTTCTTCACGACTGCAGTTTGTCCTGCTTCCTGATCTCTAGTTGAGGAATTAAGGCCGGTATTCAAGAACCATGTTTTATGCATCAGCCCGTCTCTCCGCGGTTAATAATGTGGGTGATGCAGAACCTACTCTAACTGGCTCACTCTATTCAACATCATGTGCTGACAACATATTTATTCCGGAAACAATTGAAAGATGAAGATGGCGTGGCCTAGAGAGCTGCGTTCTTGAATACCGACCTAAATGTCACGTGCTGTCTCCGTTGTTTCAGCCAATTCCGAAGGAATGTAACAGTTGAGGTTGTTAAGAATCTTTACCGATCCTCTCTAGTAAAAGGTAAAGTGATGTCACTACAGGCCTCAGGAGACCAAGGCTCCTACTTTGTAGACAATCGGCATTTGGTGTCAGTTCTGTGTGACGTAAAATACTCCGTTAGAGGTTCAGTCGATCCCAGTTTAAAAACCCTGACTCCTGTCGACTCTTAACCAAACTAAGCTACGGCGCGCCCCCGGTCCTCTCTGGTAGACATCGAAAATAACCATCACCAAAATGCGCGTGCGCGTGTGTATTTCGGGGACTATTTGAGCCGTAAAGTTTCTAGATATTTGTCTTACAGGTGTGGAAAAACACCGAAAAATCTCATCCAGGAAACTTGTCTCGACCGGGGATCGAACCCAGGCCCGCTGCGTGACAAGGCACCACGCTACCTCGAGACCACAGCGATGGACCTTATTATTATTATTATTATTATTATTATCACTATTATTGTTATTATTATTGTTGTTATTATTATAGTTATTTTTATTCAATGCCACCACGTTGCCATTTCGACATTCTGGCATTCTGTCCTGGTATGGCGTTATTGTAACCCACTTCTGAGGTTGGGGCGCCTGGAAGGCGGAGTTACGCTGCCCCGATGATATATGATAGGTGGTGATGCGCCAGGAGAGACTTAATCCTGAACTTAATTAATATGTTAATGATGATGGTCAGATGTTCATTATTATTATTGTTATATTTTTATTTTTTTTTCAAATGCCCCAGGTTTGTCTTTCGACATTCCTGGTTTCTCTCCTGGCATGGCGTACTTGTAACCCACTTCTGAGGTTGGGGCGCCTGGAAGGCGGGGTTACGTTGCCCCTATGATATGATGGGTGATGATGATGATAGTGGTGCGCCAGGAGAGTCCTTAATGCTAAACCTAACCTAAGATGAATATGAATGATGATTGCGATGGCCATATGATTTCGGGGACCGTTGGGGCCTTAAAGTTTCCTGACATTTGTCCTTAACTCTGCCAGGTAAAATAAAGCTATTATTATTACAGGTGAGGAAAAACCCCGATAAAAACCTCACCCAGAAAAACTGTCGGGCCCACTGCCTGACAAGGCAGCACGCTACCCCGAGACCACAGCGGTGGACTTTTATTATTATTATTATTATTATTATTATTATTATTATTATTATTATTATTATTATTATCTATTATTATTTTATTATTATTATTATTATTATTATTATTATTATTATTATTATTATTATTGCCTGTGTATAGTGAAGATTAAAGCAATGCAGTTTTTAACGTAGCGACCGGTGCTCCATCTACGAGTGAGTATCTGAGTTATTTCCCAGGAGACGTGCGGCCTAATTAAAGGCGATCTCTTGACACCTCGGATAGACCCACGAGTTCACAATACAAAGGAATGCAATACATGTAATGGAGAGCGAACTTTGATTCTACATCCGTTCTAACCCAGTGGTTCAGCATCACTCAATCTGGAAGAGTGTTGAATGGGTCGATATTGCTAAATATTAATCCATCATTACTGTAGTCACACCAATAAAAAGTGACCCCAGCACACAGACCCTTGGGGTAGTGGGAGGTTAAGGCTTCATCCTTTGTAGACAATCGCCACGAGATGTCAATCATTCGTCACGATCGTCTTTACCCTCAAAACAATATGACTGGTACTCATTTTTTGTTAGACACTGAGTGGAACCCAGTATTACTGTGCCAAAACGTTTAGGCCAATTAAAAAATCCTCTATCGGGCCCCGAGCCCTCGACTTTCGGGTTTGTATGGTATTGGATTAACGAGCTACGCTATGGATTGCCCCAGAAAAATCTAATACAAGATATTATTATGATACCCGACAACCGCTTAACCACAATCGCCAAGACGAGCCAACAACCAATATAACATTTCTAATGGCTTCAGAGTGCCTTAAACTCTAAGCTTTATCTATCTATCTGTAATGGCGTATCCCATTGTTGAGCCATAGACTCTCTTTTGTTAGGAGTTAATAGACCAAATACATTTAGTTACCTTATTTGTGTGCAGATGTCATGAGAAGCATGCGGTCAACACACACCGACTCAGTGAGACATCTACCAGGCAACTAAGGTATTACTAGGACGTATTAAAATTGTAGACATCCACGGCAGGTGTTTTGATTCGTGTATTTTATGTCTTTCGGGCTAAATGGTCGTGGTTTGGTTTTATTAACACTCAACGTTTCGTCTGCTACTGCGGTAGACATCCTCAGAAGATTCTGCGTGCTCTTTGACCTCCTAACTCTTCAAATGTCGGCTGTGCGTTGGAAATCGTGTCCTTATTTAAAGTTGAGTATTGTGTGGTGATGTTTTCTATACTCAACTATAAATAAGGACACGGTTTCCAACGCACAGCCAGTCTGCAGCCGACATTTTATGAGTTAGGAGGTCAAAGAGAACGCAGAATCTCCTGAGGATGTCTACCGCAGTAGTAGACGAAACGTTGAGTATTAACAAAACCAAACCACGGTCATTTAGCCCGAAAGACATAAAATGCATATTACTAGGATGTTTGAGATCAGTATATTTTGCTTGAGGCCTCTTTATTCAGACTATGTAACCAATATATGTCAACTGCATGCCGTTATATCACCGCCGTGAGATATGTGCAGAATGTCAGAAGCAAAACTCTTCAAATGTATTAATCGATGTCAAAAATGCGTAGAACTGAAGGACAAAGTCTAACTTTAAAAGTGGGTAACAGGATATTACGATGCGAGGTTGGGAAGTGGTTTTTACAGAATCGAGGAAAATGTTTAAGAACCGAGCGATAGCGAGGTTTTTAATATCCGAGATTCTGTAAAACACTTCACAAACGTGCGTTGTACATTATTTTTTGCGCGATGGTGTTTTCAAAATAATAAATAATAGTAAAATGATAACATCTTTGTTGGAAATATTTGCGTTCATTATAAACAAAGTCCACCGCTGTGGTCTCGAGGTAGCGTGCTGCCTTGTCACGCAGCGGGCTCGGGTTCGATCCCCGGTCGGGGCAGTTTTTCTGGGTGAGGTTTTTATCGGGGTTTTCCTCACCTGTAAGACAAATGACAGGAAAACTTTAAGGCCCAAACGGTCCCCGAAATAATATGGCCATCATTATCATCCTTCACCGGTGTGGAAAGCAACGGCAAGCTACCACACCTATAATTCCTTAGTAAAGCTGCAAGCATAGCATGAAAAATGCTATTATTGCAGTGAAGGACCTGCCTTCGGGCAGAATTACTATGGATGGATAAACAACTGACTAACGTTAACAGTGTGGCCAATGTTTATTAGTTGAAACTACAGAAGGCCGTGACACTCAGTCATAACATGGCAACAAGTGCGTATTTATTGTTTTATATTGTTTCAAATAAAGTTCAGTTCATTTAAAATGCAGCGATTTGTTTTGTATAATGTGTATTAACACTACATTTTTTTGTATATATAGAGGGCAGTGGTTTTATTTCCCACACGTGGTATGTAATATGTAATATTACAGTATGGTTATTTAAGTTGGCAACCCCGAAATGTAGGAAATTGAACTTTCAATCATGGTCGCCATTGCTGTAAGTACGACAAAACGCACCATCGCGCAAAAATTATTTTGTTTAAATTTCAGTTTAATCTGTTTTTATTTGAGTGAAATATTGTGTTCGTATTTTGATATACATTCTTCATGAACTCTCTGCGAGTGACGGTCGCATGATGAGTACAGTTAATACTAGGAGATCCACATCAGCACTTGGATGTTTCTTCTATACAAAGAGCATACGGAAACATTTTATTTTATAAATTGGAAGGTGTTATGCATCAATCGGCTATGCGTCATTATGTATGTTTACGAGAAAAATACTTTTATATTTTGTCCATCCATCGTAATTCTGCCCGAGGGCAACTTTCACTGCAATCATAGCATTTTCATGCTGTGCTTTGTAGCTTTACTAGGGAATTATAGGTGTGGTAGCTTCCCGTTGCTTTCCACACCGGTGAAGGATGATGATGATGATAATGATAAAGATGATGATGGCCGGATGATTTTCAGGGACCGTTGGGCCCTAATCTTCCTGACAATTGTCTTACAGGTAAGGAAAAACCACGAAAAAAAGGACTCACTCAGGAGCGTGTCCCGACCGAGAATCGAACCCGGGCCCGCTGCGTGACAATCTTCACTATTTATTGTAGAGCCATGCTAACAATATTGCAACTTATTTTCCTTGTTCGACAGTTATGCATCAACAATCTAAGAGCGGAAACATTTAGTGCTTAACTGATTGATGCAAAATTTAGAATTAACACAAATACTAAGATCTAGTTTCATAGCCGTTTGTTGCAAAACACAGAATCTCTGATAGGACTGATGGTGTTTACATTTGTTTCTTTAATAATAAGGCTGTATTTAAAGAGTTGGCGGTAAAAGTGTCCGTACGCTTACTTCATGAGCCAGTGCAACAGATGGCATCAAAATCTCTTCTTAAAAAAATAGCGCTTCATGTTTTGTTTTGATACCGCTGCATGCACATAATGTACTGTGTAAAGTGACGTAATAACTCGCTAGTCCATCGCTCGGACGGATAGTAACATAAAATATTTTTACAAAACAAATTCCGATTGAGGGTCTTTCCACTTTTCAGCGGTTGCCCTTTTACCAGCCGGCTGCTGGCCCTTCACATCCACATGTGTCAATCACAGAGGTAGATGATCAACAGCCAGTGTAGGGGTGACATGTGGTTAGCATGTCGAGTCCCCCAGCCGTTATAGCTGGTTCCTCAACCTGGAGCCGCTACTTATTGTAGCTACCCAATTGCCTCACGATGCTGGGTGGGCACCGGTCCCATACTGGCCGAAATACCATGAGAAAATTTCTTCCCCCATGGAGACTCGAACCAGCGCAAGTCCCGTAGCTTTACGCCAAAGCTTCCTACCTTAACCGCTCGGCTACGGCGCGGGACAAATTCTTGGTCAATTATCAGAATGTAAAGAAAAAAATAATATTTAGTAGTTAAGCATCCAAGCACTTTGCCATCAGAATAAAAAGTAATGCGACAAGATTTCGTACCCGGCTTTATCAACAACAAAACCTCAAAGGAATAGCATCCATGATCGAACTAGAGACAACAGCCAGAAAATCAAGTAATGTCGCAATGTTTTAATGTACAGTAAATACAAAGCCAGACTGGCTGGACTGGTGGTACGCAGCTAAAGCACTTCATAAAATTCTGAACACCGACATTTCAAAATCATACGCGTAAAATTGTTGACAACTGTATAGAAAAAGTAAAAACATTGGTTATAATGACATAACTTATTACCTGCGCATAATATCGGGTTTGGAGTCAGGCACATTTCATCATCATCATCATCACTCCAGGGATTAGGCAATTGCCCGTTCCGACTTCATAATGCATCAGCCCAACGTCTTCTAGGTCTTCCAACATCACGTCTTCCTCTTGCTTGATAATTTCTTGCTAACAATGGATATCTCTCCTTACTCATTCCATCCATGTGATCAATCCATTTCTGTATGTAATTCGTGACTTTATCCAATAAAGGCTGTACTTTCAATTCTTCTCTTATATCCTCATTTCTTATTCTATCAAGTCTTGTACATCCTTTTACTTGTCTTAGGAACCTCATCTCCGCCGTCTGTATTCTATCCTTCTGTTTTTTCACTGGAGCCCAAGCTTCACATCCATACAATATTGTGGGAACCGCCATAACATTATACATTTTTTATCTTGGTTTCTTTTCTAATTTTATTTTTGAATGTTCTCTCTATTGTTCGACACACCGTCTGAAATGTATTTATTATGTAGTCAATATCTCTTTCCACATTGTAGCCAACATCACAGCCCAAATATTTGAAACTACACACCTGTTCTATACTTTGATTTTCTAAAATAATTTTGGATCTCACTGGATCTCTTCCTCTAAAAACATTTCATCATATGGAGTGTTTTATAAAAGTAACTTAATTTTGTGCACCGTTCTATAAACTAATTCACTAGCACTATCGAACCTGTGGGTTCATGGCCGCACGGGCATAAGCTCTCCATACATTCCCTGTATAATCGACTTCCCTTAAATCATAGTTAATGTCATTCTCCCACTTCATTCTTGGTCTACCAACTGGGTGTTTTCCCTCTGGTTTTCCTACAAGAAGCTTGCATGCACGTCTTTCATTCCCTATTCTTGCCACACGTCCTGCCCATCGCAATCTACGAGACTTAACTGTTCTTATTATATACTTCATAAAATCCGAATAACAATTTTATAAATCTGTGAACTTTTCCATGTGTTGCGCCGCTTATAGAGGTGAGGTTAGAGAACAGAGCTATGCGCATGTGCAGAGGTAATGTAAGTACATAGCAGTAATAGCAATTGTAAAGAAGTCGGGACCCCCAAGATATTATCAAATCTTTTCTATATTCGTTGAAACGTTTTTAATATTTGAAAGAGTTTAGCTACATATTGTGTATCACACACACCTCAAGTTAGAAAATTGGTATTTATAAGGTATTCTACAGTAGCCACCTGTTCGCAAACAGAGAACGAAAAGCCAACTGTAATATCATGAAAATAGAACACAACTCACCTCACACATGATTCCGCGGTCCCCAGAAACTGCAGTTCATATTAAATTCAAACCGCACACACTTTAAACAACACAAAACTATCGCTATCGCACGATACACACAGGATTGCGCCAGACATGTTGAAAACTGAACGGCTTGGTCTATCGAACGATAACACATGTCGATACATCTCGCGATATCGATTTACAAAAATATAGCGGCAATTTGAATCTTAATACACTCGTACAACCGAGCGATAGCGTTTGAAACTCGTATTGTGGAGGTCCGGAGTTCAGATCTCGATACGATCAACCGGACATGATTTTTCCTAGTTTTCTTAAAAAAACTCCACGTCTCGACAAGTCAAACAGGTTATTTATCTACCAGCCGATGCTGGCCTCGCTTCCACATGTGAACGATCATCCAGGCGTGTAAGGGTTGACATATGGTCAGCATGTCGGGTCCCCTGGAGCTGCTACTTATTGTAGCTACCCAAATTTCTCACAATGCTGGGTGGGCACCGGCCCCATAACTAACTCACTTAACTATCGAACCTGTAGGTTCATGGCCGTGCGGACATAAGCTCTCCATATATCACTATCCAGAGCTAATGTTTTCCAATAATTCCCCGTATAATCTACTTCCTTCAAACCATGGTTATTCTCCCACCTCGTTCTTGGTCTACCAATTGAAGTATTCCGTTTGGTTTTCCTACAAGAAGCTTCCATGCACCTTTTTCATTCCCCATTTGTGCCACATGTCCTGCCCATTGCAGTCTATGAGACTTAACTGTTCTTATTATATCTGGCTTCCTATAAACACCATGTAGTTCACAGTTAAGTAGTCCTCTCCATTCACCTGTCTGTTCATCTCTCTTTGGTCCAAAAATTATTCTAAGAACTTTATTCTCAAATACTCGTAATCATCTTCCCTCCCTTAAAGTAAGAGTCCATATTTCACAACCATATAACTGGTAGAATAACAGCTCCCATACTGGCCAAAATTCTATGAGAAAATTTCTTCCTGCATGGAGTCTCGAACCAGCGCAATTCTGGTAGTTCTGCGTCAAGGTATCTTCCAATCAAGTCTACAGCCCAAAGTCTGTTATAGTTTCAGTGAAGCATTCTCGGTCCATATCTTTCTAGAACATCCCAAAGATATCTTCCCTTGAGAATGGTATTGAAGCATGACTTTTGGAAATCTATTAACATTCATTTGTTGCACACTTGTTTTTCACTGTAGCAGGTATTTATTTATAAACTGTGAGATTGGTTGTAGTTGAAGTGCTTGCATGGACACCTTGGGAAGACGGCCACAAGTGTAAAAACATCATAAATTGAGTTAAGACTAGTATGTTAGAAAAACGGTTACAAATTCATTTCTTTATGTCCACAAGTCATGTGCAAGAAAATGGAGACAAGATAAAATTGTGTTCTATTGAAAATTGAATTTACTGTACCTTTTTTAAAACTTCATCATCATCAAGGATTAGACCTTAAGGTCTGTTCCGATCTCATGCTAGAATTGGTCTGTCCATATTTTACTGGGTCTTCCAACATTTCTTCGTCCTAGTGGTTTGTAATGAAGAATCTGTTTTGGAATTCTATTGATGTGGTCCATCCGTTCATCTCTGTATTGTGCAATTCTATCTAATAGTTTGAATATATTTAGTTCTCTTCGTATATTTTTATTTTGTTTTCGATCTGTTTGCCTCAGAAACCTCATTTCTGACTTATGTATTCACGTAGACTTTCACAGCCGGAGTTGCTATGATGATGATCTTGAAGAAGATTTTCGGGCTGTAGACCATTTTTGTGAGGCTTGAAGTTCCCAGACGTTTCGCCAGAGACTGCGTCTGGCATCCTCAAGGGTTGTCTTGAGACTGACAATTCTGTCCACTGTCTGTCCTATTTATACGTTCACCACGATGAGTTCATAAGTTATATCTGCCTTCTGATTGGTCAGATTGCTGTTTGATAGTCTAGTCGACTGTACTTGTAGAGGTTTGCATTCTGTGTTTTTTAGAACCGGTATCCATACTTTGTTGACTTTTAATGATTCTTCTTTTCTATTGAAACTGTTTTTATGTTTGAATATTTCGATGGCTTCTCGTTGTAGACAGGTAAAATAGTGTATGCAGTTAGATAATGTCTGTATTCTGGTATTGTACCCTGTGGCCATCAAGTAAAGAGTGTTCTGCTACTGCTGACTTATCCATTTGTTTAAGACGACTGTATCTTTCATGCTCCTTAAGTCTGGTTGTGATGCTGCGTTTGGTGGTGGAATTTTGTCTGAAAAACTAGGCCACAATTTATTTGCCACTAATTAATCATTACTTAATAATAATAATTGTAAGCATTCCAGGCATACTTCACTTTTCGACTCTCGAACTGACTGTCCATCATCGGTTTTTGAATTTGTGGGCCAACATTTACAACAGCTTTAGTTTGTTCATCATGGTTTTCGTATTGCTGTTTTTGTAACAAAAACTTTACATTTTAATATGTCTCCTTTAAAACAAAATAGTGGGCCACAGGAATGGAAGGATGAATGTTTACATTATGAAGCAAAGCACCTTTAAGACTACATACACTTTTCCACAACTGCACGTGCCTGCTGTCTGATGGGGATGGAGTTGATGTTTCTATTCTTCATTCCAGGTCTTTGGTTAAGACCCAGTGTTCCAAGCTATATAGTAGTGTTGGAACCGCCATTGTTTTATAAAATTTTAAGTGTCTCCTTTCTAGTTCCTTTGAGACTTCGTTTTATGGCGCCACACATATAATTAAATTTATTTTTTCAATGTCTTCACTTTTTTGTATACAACACATTGTATCCCAGGTAATTCAAATTGCTCACCTGTTCTATTATTTTATTCTCCTAGTGGCTCACACCCTTGAAAAGCTAACACATTTGTTTTTAGAATAGATATTTCCATTTAAAACTTTAATTCTGAATAACTGAGAACTAACTTTTTACACTTGTGGCCGTCTTCTGCCCAACTTAGAGGAACCACATTCTGATTAAAATATTTATATTAATATATCTGCTAATTATAAATCAATGCACAAGACTTCTGAATAAATGTTTTCATAAAAATTATATCACTTACGGAAACATTTCTGTGCAAAATGTTTGTTTTCTCTTGCACATTCTCTCTACCGCAAGTGCAAAGTTATCCAACCAATGGCTGATTGGCTCATATTTCAGCTTTGGCCTCCAATCATTTCTATTTTGCACAGCAAGCCTCCAGTGTGACACTTAATACCATCCTCCCATCTTCCAACCCGTCTGTTCCCCATAGAACTTGCTGTAATCATCTGCTTGGTCTGTTGACAGCCTTTGTACATAACCAGCCCATTCCAATTTCCTTAATTTAATAAAAGTAACAAGATCAGGTTAATTGTGAGTGCAAAGTTGTGCTATGCCTTAACTGAGTGCTCTAAGAAATCATCCCTCGTTGCGCTGGTTCGAGTCTTTGTGGAAAAAAAAAAATTTTCTCATGGAATTTCCTCAGCACTGCAAGGAATTATGGTAGCTAGTAGCTCCAGGTTCAGAAAACAGCTGAAGAACCCTTATAGTCATCCACCTCTGATTTAACATATGTGGATGTGAGGTCAGCAGCCAGCTGGTAGACTTGTACCATGGAAAGTTATCCAGGATAGAGTGTGTAGCTGTACAAAACCATACAATTAGGTGAAGGAAAACAACAATAATAGTATCATCATCTTGAAGACTTCCGGTCTGTAGGATGTGGTATTGTTCAAGTTCCCCAATGTTTTACTAGACTGCATCCGGCATCCTCAAGGGTTGTCTTGAGACTCTTGACGCAGTCTCAAGACAACCCTTGAGGATGCCAAATGCAGTCTCTGGCAAAAGTCGGGGAACTTCAAGCCTCAAGACCACGGCCAACAGCCCGGAAATCTTCTACAAGATCATCATAATCACTGCGGCCGTGAAAGCCTAAGTCAATACAACAATAATAGTTTTAATATTTTATTACAATAAATACAAAGATTATAAAGTGTTACGTATAATAAGCAAAACTCGCTCCCTGGACTGGGACACGAGACTAGAAGAACATAAATACTTAAAATTCTATGTTGCTTCTGTGACACATGTTTTACGTATAAATTGGGTCAGTACTTTGTTGTAACCAGTGTTACGACTTCCCTATTTCAAATCTGAATGACACACATCTGAATGACAAACTTGACACCTCGGTTCATAAAATATGATCTTCTCACCTAGAAATGTTTCACACACTTTCTTAACCATTTCAAATGAGTTTTCTGCTGATCCGACCTGGCAGGAGCAGCGGGTGGAGTTGACTGAACTTCCAAAACCAAATCTTGTTCATATTAATGCTAAAGCATCTATCTATGGCTCTCCTTTGTAACGAGTTACTATACCAACTTTATTTTTAGTTACCTTAATTGCTCGTAGATGTCATGGATGGCATGCGGATCCAATGAGACATCTAACAGGCAACTAAGTTATTACTAGGACATTGATGTCGGTAAATTTTGCTTAGAGGCCTCTTTATTATGGCTTAAGGATCTTTTACAATCCTGAAAATCTTCAGACTCGGGACCCACGACTTAAAGTCCCTCCCGGAGGACTTGCTCCTTGAATTTTTCCATCCTAAAAAAATCATTGACCACAGCCGGGTTTGAACCCACGATCCTTGGAACCAGAGGCAAGGAGCATAACTACTAGTCCACCATGGCCAACACGTATCCATAAATTTTGATCACAGTAATTTTCAGCAGCTACCAGATAGAACTGGTGAAGATCTATAAAATGTTTAAAAAATATTTTAATGAGAATCTCAGAGCTTCATTCCTACGGAATTCACTCAAGAGGAGAAAACATTATGAGTATTTGAGAATAAAGTTGTCAAGAAACTTTTTTGGAGCAGAGAGAACAGACAGACAGGCGAATGAATAACACTATAAACTACAGAATTAAGCAGCAGCACAAGGAAAGCACCCAGTGTAGCTAAGCCAAGATTCAGATTGGATGATAACATTAAACATGTTTTTTTTTTTCAATGCCCCAGATTGTCATTCCTACATTTCTGGTGATCTCTCCTGGCATTCGCTTAATTGTAACCCACTTCTTAAGTTGGGACACCTGGAAGGCGGAGTTACGTTACCCTGATGATATGATGGGTGATAAATGATAATGAAGCGCCAGGAGAGTTCTTAACCTAAATTCCAGACCATGAGTAACCACAGGAATAATTCCCTTTAAGGAAAAATTCTTATGGTTTGACCGGGAATCAAACCCGGGACCTCACTAACAGTAGTTGGAAATTGAGTTATGTAGGTAGGAAATAACTATGAAGATGTTTTTATTATTAATTTAACATTTCTCAATGAAAGATAAATTAAATTTGAAGAGAAAAATTTTCGCCTAGACCGGGACTCGAACCCGGGACCCTTGGCTTTCCGGGCCAATTTAATAACTATGAAGTTTATTTTAATTTTGTTGAGTTGTTTCTTGACTCACCTCATACTTCTTAACTCCCTCACAGATCTAGATTTTGTCACTGTATTTGTGACATTCTCAATACTGTTCACGTTCACAACTGACGTCCAATGGTCTCCTCTCCTGCAGTCTGCATTGAGAATGTCACAAATACAGTGACGAAATCCTGCAGTCCTGCAGAGGAGACCATTGGACGTCTGCTGTGAATGTGAACAGCATTGAGAATGTCACAAATATAGTGACGAAATCTAGATCTGCGAGGGAGCTAAGAAGTATGAGGTGAGTCAAGAAACAACTGAACTAAATTTTAAAAAAGTAATTCGAAACCCTGACCACTAGCTCATGAGCCCGGTTACATTAAATATAATTTAAGGGAAATAGATTATACATGGAATGATTGTAAAACATTAACTTAGGATAGGAATGTATGGAGTTAGTGGCAGTGATTCACTTTATTGGAATGAAACATAATTAAGTGAGAGAATCATATTTTATGAGGTATCAAGTACTGAAACTAAGTTCTGTGCTGCCTCAATCTGTCTATCACCTGTTTTGTTAATTGTCGTGTTTATGAAAAAAAATAACATTAAAAAAGTGGAATTTGTATATTTACACAATGTCAACAACTGGTACGTATCTGCTATTGTTTTATGTTTAAATTTCAACTCATCTTTGTATTCAACAGTTGACTGTACGAGGTGTCAACTGATTTCATTTAACAACTGTACACAGTAAAAGCTCTTTATTCACGTACGGGTTACAGTTCCTGTATTCGCAGATCCAGTCGGTATATTAGAAGGATTAGTGCCCTTTATTAGCGCATCGGCAACATTTTTTACTGCGGACATGTGTCAAGGCGGCTTTTACAAACAGTGATTCAAACCAAATAGACAATAATATCAAAGTAAAACAAACCTTACTGTCAGTAAGCCTAAGTCTGAAGACAAAATAAGGAATTCTATCGCTGAATATCAATCTGAACTGAAAGTCCTTTTAAAAGCAGGAAAACAGGAAAAAAATTACTAAGTTGTTTAAGTGCTTGCCTAAAGCTGACACTAATAATTAATAGAAATTGTTCAAAATCTCTCATTAATTGATCTTATTTTCACAATTTTTATTTTATTTTGTAACCTTGGAACGTATCCTCTATACACCCATACAAATTACCATTGCACTGTATTTGCAGAACATATCCCCCGTGAATAAGGAGCTTTTACTGTATATTAAAAAAACAGCAAATTTACATGACTGTAAGAAACATATGTATAACAAAAATTAAAATTATTAAAAATAAATATTATTGGATGATGTTATGCAACAACCGGCCAAGCACCATTTTTTTAAAAATGAGATTTTCATGATACAGCTCATGAAGTAAGTGTATGCACACTTTTAGCTACAAATCTTTAAATATTATTAAAGAAAAATGTAAACACCATCAGTCTTATCAGAGATTTTGTGTTCTGCAACAAAAATGGCTATGAAACCAGGCCTTCATAAATGCTAATCTAAATTTTGCATCATGCCGCTAAGCGCCAAATGTTCCCACTCTTAGATTGTTGATGCATAACTGTCAAACAAGGAAAATAACTTATAACATCTAGCATTGTTAGTTTGGCGCTAAATAGTGAAGATTGATTAAAATTCATCGGAGAACATATTGTTTAAACAACTCACCTCATAGGATTCATGCTTCCATGATATCGCGGAGTTATGGCTGAGGATGAACACGACTGTGTTTGAAATCGCGATATCATGGAAGCATGAATCCTATGAGGTGAGTTGTTTAAACAAAATGTTCTCCAATGAATTTTAATGATTATACCTCATAATGTTTACTTCCCAACATTAATTTAACATAGTGAAGATTGACTTAACCCATTCGCTCCAGGTTTCAATGCTCAATGCATTTTACAAGATTTAAGTTACCTTAAATTATATTGTCCATTTCAGACATTCAAAACAAATAAAAGATAACAGTACTTGTGGTCGCAATAAGGGCGAAGGCCAAAACATGTTCCTCAACTATTCATAAATGTTAACAAAACATTATCCTGCCAAGGGATGTACAAAAATGTATAACAGCAGAGTTAAGCGAGTGTACCTCGTGGTCATTTAACTGCCGGCGAATCTACTTCGTCTTTTGAGGCGAATGGGATGAACTTTAAATGTATATTTCTCGATTCTTACATAATGGTGCATAGCCGGTTGATGCATAATGTCATCCTATTATAAGTCAAATTTCATGTAGTCGGCCATGTGTAAGCCTTGACTATCTGTTTGATGCATTATTCAGTTTTACACTTAAGCTGCATCTGAAATAAACATTTAGATACGAGATTTCAGCTAAGCTTTACAATACCTCAACCTATGATTTTCCACACTACATTCTGTTGCTCTATCTTTACTCATATTTTGTACTATTTTAAATGTTTTACAATTATTATATATTTCTTATAAAGACGTTTGGCAATTTATTGCAAAGGTTGTTCAACCGATTTCACATATAAGTCTGCCATCTAGCAGAAGTTTATATATTAAATTTGGGAATTTTTAACATTATGAACTTCAATTCAGAAGAATTAAATGAACCGTGATTTCTTCTTACCTCATACTTCTATGTTTTTTAAACACAGCACTGCAGTATCAGCGACCCATTGTCACCATCGTCAGCTGTTTTCACGACTGTCAATTTTATCTTTTGCCGGTAATTATCTAAATTGCCATCTGTTGTATTTTTGAAGAACTTTGTAATCAAGCTTGGTTTGTCTGGAATGTCAATGTTCATGGTTCTAGTATGGTTTTTTTCAATATATATTTTTTCCCAAACTGTTAAATCCAAAGGTTTAGATAGATGTTTCAAAAGTTTTGCTTTGGGAAAAAATATATATTCAAAAAAACCATACTAGAACCATGAACTACAAGATTCCAGACTAACCGAGCTTAATTACAAAGTTCTTCAAAAATACAACAGATGCCAGTTTAGAAAATGATTCATTCAAAAGAACACCAGATGGCAGTTTAGAAAATAATTCCTTCAAAAGAACACCAGATGGCAGTTTGGATAATTAGCGGCAAAACAAAAAATTGACAGTTGTGAAAACAGCTGACAATCGTGACAATGGGTCGCTGATACTGCAGTGCTGTTTTTAAGAAAACATAGAAGTATGAGGTAAGAAGAAATCGCGATTCATTTAATTGTTATAGCAGAAGTTTCTTTAAGCGTTCATGCATGTGCACTATGATTTTGTACATTGGTCGAGGTAATCTAAACTTTTGCCTCTAATTGTAACAGATATTGTGAAACTTAATAAGTAGACTAGCATTAGAAACACCTTAACTTATTTTCAGAAAATATAATTATTGACAACTTGAAGAAGGTGTTAAGTGACAATTTAAATTTTGAATAAATTCAGTTAAAAACATTTTTGGACGGAAGTTTGACTCCTAGGAATGTTGCTGAAATAAGATTACAGCGATGGAATGTGATTAGATACTGCACACTTCCATCCACTGAAAAAAAAAAAAAATCAGGTTTAAGAAAAATTTCACATAACATCTTCCACACTTACTTTCCATCCAAACTATAAATTCAATTGAACTATTGAAAATGACTCTCATCCTCTGTGTCGTTATTAATAGAGAGCAGATTCCTACAACATGCACTTTTCTCATGTAAATTAAGTAGTTTTTATTTTACCATTCTGCAAAGGGTTATTGTTTTTAACAGGGAGGAGACCCTCTAATTCTTTCTAGATTGAAAGCTAACAGGAACCAACGTGGACAATCCCTACCTTCTCGTGATGCAGCTGTTAAGATATGAACTAAAGGGATTGGACTACCACTGGTCAGCTTGGTGGGTTAGAGACCTTTTCTAGTACCAGGTCCCTCTTTTTACTTCCCTTGCCTGACCTCTTTTCTTCAACCCTGATGGTAATAGAGTATTCGAGGCTGAAGGGTTCATTTCTGTCTTTACTTTAACCTCGTGGACACTCACCTCGAATGCCCACATAAGCTGCTGCATGTTCAAGTGCAGTCCCATTGCAACTTACAGCATAAGTTCGTAACACATGCGTGTCATTAACTATAGCTGGATACATGTAATGAAGAATTAATGAAAATAACATTTTCAATTTTTTAAAGATATTGGTCATTTCTATGTTTAATTCTCTGATTAAAATTATATTTTTATTGTATTTAAAATATTTTTATATTTCAAACTGATGGTAAGAAATTTCTGCGATAAAATGCAGATTACGTATAAACACACAAACTCTCTATCACAGTCATTCATCGCAACTTCTATACTTTGTGCATTTATTTCTGTCAACTTGCATCAAATGTTAAAAATTATCAATTTTACATCACACATTACAATGTTTTGTATAAACAGGTTAGACATGTTTACAGTCAATAATTACAACATTTTGTCTGTTCATTCTTACCTCTTAGTTGTTTTTTGACGAACATATCTTTCAGGTTTTGTTTAGTTGTTTCTTAAGAAGTATGAGGTGAGTCAAGAAACAACGCAACAAAATTAAAATAAATCTCATAGTGTTATTTCCTACCTACATAACTTAATAAGAACATTGGAAATGAGAATTAAAATTAGAAACTGACCATTGGGAAGACCAAGATTGAGGTGGATATGGAAAACCTACTTCAGGAGTAGTAGAATAGACAACAATCACAAAGAAACACATGGTGGAATGAAAGAGAGGCCTGGAGAATGACCTGTGTGGAAAATGGAAACATCCTGTAGAAGAATATACCCTTCACCTCAAATTTTGTTTTCACACCTGGAACACACATTCACCGTATCAGACAAACACAAGTGGCAAAGAGAAAATTCAGAATTTTTAAGAATATGAGGTGAGTGCAAAATGTCCTGGGTTCAAACCCCAGTTTAAGCATATAATTTTTTTCTCTTGAAATATGAGTGATAAAAGTTTATCTAAATAAATGTTTGACAAATTAGAATTTTAGTTATTAAACTACCTAAATATAAACATAAAGTTATAACATCTCCCTTCACAATCAACAGGTTTACAGGGAACCCTAAACAACAAGAATAAAGACCAGAATAAATTTGACGATGATGTCTATAAGAAAATATACATTAAAAGAAATCAAAGCCAGCATTAAATGAATGTCAAAACTTGATACCTTTTCTTAAGTAGACCAAAAAGTGGTAAAATCCACAACAATTTTGATTTCTCACATAAAATACACAACCTTATAAGAGTGAAAGTTGTGTTAACTGGCTTCAGTTTCAAACCGGCCCATCAGATACTTATTCACTACACAGTTCAGTTAAGAGAGCTTCCAGTCTGTACAATTGGAAATAAAAGTTTGTAAAATTTGGTACTTGTGATTTTCCTCTCTCTGACATCAAGATACAGTTGTAACTACCATCCTTGTTCCTCTCGAGATGATCAACTGAAGTTACCTAGGCGTGAAGTAGCGCTTTCCTGTGCTGCTGGTTGGAAGGAGCCGCTCGGTGGAAGGTACCAGGTACACACTAGATGGAGTCCCTGACAGACATCCTCCGTCTACGTTCACAAAGTTGGACCAGTAGTCGCTCGATATAGACATCAGATGTTCCACAGCCTGCAGCACACAGTACCAACCTCACATTATTATTTTACATTTTCCATTCTGGGCTGCAGAAAGACTACTGTCTTTAAGAGGGAGGAGACCCCTTTAATTCCTTCCATCGGAAAGCTTAAAGGAACCGACCTGGACAGTACACCTAGTGGTGCAGCTGTTAGTAATCATGCTTATGCATGGGAAGGGGCTACTCACCAATAAGCACTGGTCAGCTTGGTGAGTTTTTCTTTTTTTGACCGAATACTTCTTCTTCCCATACCAATTCCCTCTTTCAACTTTTCTATCCAGTCTCCCTCGACTGACCTCTTGTTTCTTTCGACCCTGATGGTATTAGAGTATTTCGAGGCCTAGGGGTTCCTTCCAAACCTACTTTCTCTCTACGGGTGACGTAACCACCACATGTGGTGCCTACTACTAAACGGTTACAACTAGTTTATTGTACTCCAATACAAACATTAGCTCATGATAGGGATGTATGGAGAGCTTATGTCCTGTGCTGTCACGAACTACGAGTTCGATAGTGCCAGTGAGTTAGTTAGTTAAGAGGACTCGAAGCAACACAAGTCCATAACTCTGCGTCAAGTGTTAAACTGCCACAGGACATAGTGGGTAATGACTCCGGGACCCAGTCTACAATACTCACCGCCACTTGTTTGCGCGTCTCGCTCAGCATCGCTGCCGGCTCTGGGTTCATCGATGATATCCTACAATCGTTGGACCAAAACACTTTGGCAAGATTTGAGGCCGGCATCTTGCATTCCGGACACTCAGCAACTCTGAAAAGTATCATTTGTACTTTCACTTAACAACATCCTTAAACAGAGAACTTGCATTTCATAAATTAATTATGAGAAACAACATTATGAGGTTTTCAAAAGCTAATAATGATTCTATTATTATTTATTTTTTCTTTCACTCACCTCATACTTCATTACTCCTCGCAGAACCGAGTTTCGTCACATCATTTGTGACATTCTCAATGCTGTGTCACGTTCACAACTGACGTCCAACGGTCTTCTAACCTGCAGACTGACCTCCGCGCCATCTGATGGCTGACCGACAAACTTCCAAATCAATCTCCTCTCCTTATCACCAGGTATTTCAAAATTCATAGTTGTATTTTCATTCTTGCATATGTAAATTTTTTTCCCAAATTGTGAGTTCCTTCGGGTTTTTCCAATTGTTTAAGTAATTTTGTTTTGGTTTCTATTCTACGTTTTTCTGACCCAGGCGTGTTGCAGCTATTGCAGATTTTTTTCTGTTTCTCCATTTTTAACATTTCTGATTAAAGGAACACCTCAGAAATGTTAAAAATGGAGAAACAGAAAAATCTGCAATAGCTGCACATGCCTGATCAGAAAAACATAGAATAGAAACCAAACACAAAATTACTTAAACAATTGGAAAACCGAAGGAACTCACAATTTGGGGAAAAATTTACATATGCAAGAATAAAAACACAACTATGAATTTTGAAATACCTGGTTATAAGGAGAGAGAATTGACTTGGAAGTTCGTCGGTCAGCTATCAGATGGCGCAGATGGTCAGTCTGCAGGATAGAAGGCCGTTGGACGTCAGTTGTGAATGTGACACAGCATTAAGAATGTCACAAATGATGTGACGAAACCCGGTTCTGCGAGGAGTTATGAAGTATAGGGTGAGTGAAAGAAAAAATAAACAATATTAAAAAACGATTTTATTATTAATTTAACACTCTTCTCATAAGAAGGATAAATTATATTTGAAGAGAGAAAAATTTTCGCCTAGACCGGGACTCGAACCCAGGACCCTTGGCACCTTGCCCCGGAAAGCCAAGGGCCCGGAATTGCGAGTCCCGGTCTAGCAAAAATTTTTCTTATATTATTTTTGGTCTGGACATCTTACCTCTCAATATTAATGTTGAATTTGTTCTTGGACATGTTTTCAAAACAATTCTCTGTTTTATCTTCAGCTTTCCCAGACTGGTTTTATTTATGTTGCATTATGTTGCACCACCTGGATGTCGATGTCAGCTCCATCCTGTGGTTGGCCAAAGAACCTCCAAACAAGGTCACCCTCCATCGGAATATCAAAATTCATAACTCTGTTTCTGTTCTTCTGAATATAAATTTTTTTCCCAAATAGTCAGCTCGTTTGTATTTTCTAACTGTTTTAATAATTTAGTGTCTGAATTAATATTATGTTTTTCAGAACCAAACATGAGCAGCAACTGCAGATTTTTCAATTTCTCCATTTTTAATATTTCTTATGTGTTCTTTGGTTCTAATTTTTAGGTTTCTTTTTGTTTTCCCTATATATATCTTTTTCACAACCCATGCATTCAATTTGATATATTCCTGACTTTTTATTTTTATCAGTTTTTTCATTTTTGTTGGTTTTTATTAGTTTATTTAAACTGTAGTTATTTTTTGGTGCTAATTTAATATTAAACTTCTCAAATATATTTTGAAATTTATTATGTACCCAGGGGGTGATATGTGAATTTCCTATATTTTTTCATAGGTGGTTCTTCTTTTTCAAGATTACTTCTGGTTTATCATTTTTTGTTTTTTATACTTTTCTATCCTTTTATGTACCATTTTTTCATCAAACCCATTTTCTCTTGCTACTTTGATTATGTGTTTTTTTCTCATGTTTGAAATCTTCTTCGTTTAGGGTAAGTTTACCAATCTATGAGTTAAACTATTAAATGCTGCTAATTTATGTCCAATTGGATTGAACCCTGTTGATTTTAAAAAATTTTCCGTATGAGTTTCTTTCCTATGAATCCTGAATTCAATTTTTCTTTTTTTTCTTTCTTTTTTCTTCGTTTCTGACCAATTTAAGATCCAAAAAAGGTATTTTTTGATTGTCTTCTATTTCTTTGGTGAATTTAATGTTTGTACTCTGTAAATTTAATAGTTTTAGGGAATCTTCTACATGTTTTTCTTTAACAATACAAATTATATCATCAACATATCTACTCCAAAATTTAAACATTGTGGGATGTGCTTTAGTGATTTTACATTCAAAATCGCTCATAAATAAATTTGCCAGGAAAGGTGATAATGGGTTTCCCATTGAGAGCCCTGATTTTTTGTCTATAGAAACTCCCATTGAATGTAAAAAACATTTGATCAATGCATAACGCAGTTTAATTTCAAATAATCTTCTTTGATCTCTCTGTCTATGTTGTTTTTTCTTAACCAATTGTTCAATATCTCCAAAGTTTTTTGTTTCGGTACATTTGTGAATAGTGAAACTACATCAAACGAAACCAACCTATCTGTGGGTTCAATTTCCACTTTTTCTAATTTGTTAACTAATTCCAATGAATTTTCAATCTGCAGACTTTCAAAATTATTAATTCTTTTAAATTGATTATTCAGCCATTTCGAAATTTTGTAGGTTGGTGATCCAATATTGTTAATTATTGGCCTCATTTTGTTTCCTCCCGGTTTGTGAATTTTTGGAAGTCCATGTATATTAGGGTTTTCTTGGGTTGCTTACTTTTAATTGAAATTTTTCTTTCTTGGATAGAATTTTAACATTTTTAAAACAGTTTTTCCACTTTTTTTATGGTTTTTTGGTAGGGGGTCATTCTTAATTTTTTCATACTCTTTTTCTTTCAAAAGTTCTTCCATTCTATTTTGATAATCTTCTTTGTCCAGAATTATAATTTGGTTACCCTTATCTGATTTTGTATATACAACATTTTTGTTATTTATTTCTTTGAGTGTTTTTAAATTCTCCTTACAAACTGGGTTTTTATTTGTATTCTTTATTTTATTCAAAATTTCTTCACATTTTTTTTCTGATGATTATTTTTTCTTCTGTAACTAACCCTTCTATTGAATTTTCAATGTCCACTATGTATTCTTCTATTCTATTGGAATAATCTATTTGCTGTTTTTAGACCGTTTTCTAACAATTTTGTCTCTTTTAGGTTAAGGTTTGCCTTTGAAAAAATTTTTTAACATAATTTCTGGTGGATTCTGATTTTTTCTTCATTTCTGGTTTTATTATTGATGTTTGATTTTATTTGATGTATTCTTCTTTCTCCCTTTGATTTAGTTAACAATTATTTATCTTTGTCTTTTGTTTCTCAATTTTCCTTTTTCATGGTTATGTTTCAAAAAGTGAAAGCTTGATTTGCTAGAAAAAAAACATGATTTATACCTGATGATAATATAGACAATTTGTTTTGAAACAAAGTCCAAGAAACAAATCAACATTAATATTGAGGTAAGATGTCCAGACCAAAAAATAATATAATTAAAATAACCTCAAAATATAACTTCCTAAAATTAAATATTAATTAATACAACTTCTTAAGTTACAAGGAAGAAACAAAACCAGAAATTGTGTTTGTGTTATAAATTACGAAAAATCAAGATGGGCGTCCTCCCATACTCAACTTCAATAACAATTTTTTCGAAACACATAATGAAAGTCAAAAAGTTTATAAAATTAAGAGAGAAGAAATTTAAAAGATTAGCAGACATTAAATTCATCAACCAATGTCTAAAATTTAGAATGGGTTCCCATTTTCATTAGAAAAAACCGTTTAAGCATAACATAACACAAACAAACAAAAAAAAAACAACAAAAAAATTTGGAGAAACAATTACTAAAACTAGAAAAGAATAAACACTTTGAAATGATCAGTAATCTGGATATTGAAAGTTATTTGTTGCATATCAAATTGTCTAAAATATTAGGAAACTCATGTGGGAAAACGCTAGAAAATAAATTTTTCACTGTGTGGGAACATAACCATGAAAAAGAAATTGGAGAAACAAAAGACAAAGATAAAATAATTTGTTAACTAAATCAAAGGGAAAGAAAGAATACATCACATAAAAGCAACAATCAGAATAAAAAACCAGAAATGAAGAAAAATCAAATCCACCAGAAATTATGTTAAAAATTTTTCAAAGGCAACCTTTAATGTAACCTAAAAGAGACACAATTGTTAGAAAACGGTCTAAAAACAGCAATAGATTATTCCAATAGAATAAAATAATACATAGAGTGGACATTGAAAATTCAATAGAAGGGTTAGTTACAGAGAAAAAATAATCATCAGAAAAAAATGTGAAGAAATTTTGAATAAAATAAAGAATACAAATAAAAACCCAGTTTGTAAGGAGAATTTAAAAACAATCAAAGAAATAAATAACAAAAATGTTTGTATATACAAAATCAGATAAGGGTAACCAAATTATAATTCTGGACAAAGAAGATTATCAAAATAGAATGGAAGAACTTTTGAAAGAAAAAGAGTATGAAAAAATTAAGAATGACCCCCTACCAAAAAACCATAAAAAAAAGTGGAAAACTGTTTTAAAAATGTTAAAATTCTATCCAAGAAAGAAAATTTCAATTAAAAGTAAGCAACCCAAGAAACCCAATATACATGGACTTCCAAAAATTCACAAACCGGGAAACAAAATGAGGCCAATAATTAACCATATGGATCACCAACCTACAAAATTTCGGAAATGGCTGATAATCAATTTAAAAGAATTAATAATTTTGAAAGTCTGCAGATTGAAAATTCATTGGAATTAGTTAACAAATTAGAAAAAGTGGAAATTGAACCCACAGATAGGTTGGTTTCGTTTGATGTAGTTTCACTATTCACAAATGTACCGAAACAAAAAACTTTGGAGATATTGAACAATTGGTTAAGAAAAAACAACATAGACAGAGAGATCAGAAAATTATTTGAAATTAACTGCGTTATGCATTGATCAAATGTTTTTTACATTCAATGGGAAACCATTATCACCTTCCTGGCAAATTTATTTATGAGCGATTTTGAATGTAAAATCACTAAAGCACATCCCACAATGTTTAAATTTTGGAGTAGATATGTTGATGATATAATTTGTATTGTTAAAGAAAAACATGTAGAAGATTCCCTAAAACTATTAAATTTACAGAGTACAAACATTAAATTCACCAAAGAAATAGAAGACAATAAACAAATACCTTTTTTGGATCTTAAATTGGTCAGAAACGAAGAAAAAAGAAAAATTGAATTCAGGATTCATAGAAAAGAAACTCATACGAAAATTTTATAAAATCAACAGGGTTCAATCCAATTGGACATAAATTAGCAGCATTTAATAGTTTAACTCATAGATTGGTAAACTTACCCTTAAACGAAGAAGATTTCAAACATGAGAAAAAACACATAATCAAAGTAGCAAGAGAAAATGGGTTTGATGAAAAAATGGGACATAAAAGGATAGAAAAGTATAAAAAAAAAAAAAATGATAAACAGAGTAATCTTGAAAAAGAAGAACCACCTATGAAAAAATATAGGAAATTCACATATCACCCCTGGGTACATAATAAATTTCAAAATATATTTGAGAAGTTTAATATTAAATTAGCACCAAAAAATAACTACAGTTTAAATAAACTAATACAAACCAACAAAAATGAAAAAACTGATAAAAATAAAAAGTCAGGAATATATCAAATTGAATGCATGGGTTGTGAAAAGATATATATGGGAAAACAAAAAGAAACACTAAAAATTAGAACAAAAGAAACACATAAGAAATATTAAAAATGAGAGAATTGAAAAATCTGCAGTTGCTGCTCATGTTTGGTCTGAAAAACATAATATTAATTCAGACACTAAATTATTAAAACAGTTAGAAAATACAAACGAGCTGACTATTTGGGAAAAAATTTATATTCAGAAGAACAGAAACAGAGTTATGAATTTGATATTCCGATGGAGGGTGACCCTTGTTTGGAGGTTCTTTGGCCAACCACGGATGGAGCTGACATCGACATCCAGGTGGTGCAACATAATGCAACATAATAAAACCAGTCTGGGAAAGCTGAAGATAAAACAGAGAATTGTTTTGAAACATGTCCAAGAACAAACAACATTAATATGAGGTAAGATGTCCAGACCAAAAATAATATAATTAAAATAACCTCAAAATATAACTTCCTAAAATTAAATATTAAAAATTTTTCTCTTCAAATATAATATTAAAAAACCTCATAGTGTTATTTCCTATCTACATAACTTAATGATTCTATTTATATATATATTAAATTTGGGAATTTTTAACATTATGAGGTTCAATAAGAAGAATTGAATGAATCATGACTTCTTCTTACCTCATACTTCTATGTTTTTTTAAACACAGCACTGCACTATCGGCGACCCATTGTCGTCATCGTCAGCTGTTTTCACGACTGTCAATTCTTACCGGCAGAAGGAAGAATTGACAGTCGTGAAAACAGCTGACGATGACGACAATGGGTCGCCGATACTGCAGTGCTGCATAGAAGTATGAGGTAAGAAGAAATCATGATTCATTTAATTCTTATTAATAATAGGAATAACATGAATCATGAATTTTGAAATCCCCGGGGAGAGAAGCTTAATTAGCAAGTTGTTTTAGACCACAAGAAGAGGGAGCAAGAGTCGAGATCCAGGGCCGACAACTCAAGATGAAGCTAAGAAGCTTGAAACATATCTCCTACAAAAACAACAAATTATGAGGTAAGATGAAGGCTATAGACGCACATCCTCTTTTAATAGATTATAACAAGGCCTTTGATAAAGTGTCTAGACCAAAATTATTGAACATATATCAATGAAAAAGGAATTGCACTACACTTGATAGCAGGAATTAATACAATGTATGAGGAAAACAAAAATAAATCAAGGGGGGGGGGGGAACCAATACATATAACAGGAGGAGTTCAAACAAGGTTTTCCACTATCAACCACTCTTTTTAACATTTATTTTGACGACATGATAAGATCATGGAAGCAAATGATGGGGGGGGGGGGGGAAATTAAGTTAAGAAATATAGTAATAAAAACAGTAGCCTTTGCAGATGAACCAGAATTTTAGTAGCAAAAACAGAGGACGAAACTACAAAGAATGCTACATAAACTAAATGAAATAATAAAAAAAAGTACAACATGGAAATATCATCAGAAAAATAAAAAAAGGGCTTTCAAGGGCACTCATCCAGTTCGGACCAAAGATCATATTAGAAAATAAACCAATAGAACAAGTGGTAAGATATAACTTCCTAAGTTGCGAAATATCATACATAGCAGAAACAGATATAATAACAAAATAAATAAGTTTAATTATATAACAGGAGCACTAAAAAGAACTTTGAAAAATAAAGCCAGGAAAGACTCTATAATGAAATTATACAAGACAATGGCAGTGCCTATTATTACTTACAGATCCGAAACATGGACAGTGACAACACAACAATCTGCCAGAATACAAGCTGCTGAAATGAAATTCCCCAGACCAATAGCAGGATATCAAAGAACAGACAAAAAGCAAAAACACAGAAATAAGACAACTAAAAGTAGAGGAATTAAACAAAACAATAGAGAAATGCCGAACAACTGGAAAGAACACTTGGTAAGGATGACTGAGAATAGAATACCAAAAGCAAGCATACAACTATTCACCACAGAGGAAGAAGAAGTTTGGGAAGACCAAAGAAAAGATGGAAACAGCAGCAAATTTGGAGCCGGAACAGGCTAGTAAATAAGCCTAAACCATGACGAAGAAGAAGATGAAGGCAGATCAAATAGAACCTCATAATGTTACATCCTGATGTATTTCCATTCAAACTGCATATTATTTAAAATAATATCATAGCATCACTTCCTTTAAATGTTAAATAAAACAATAGTAACTCACAGCTGTAAATGCAATGATCAAGTAGGCGAGGGTGTCCCTGTTTGGCTGGGGAAGCTCTGAAATCGCCTGGTACATAAGGGCTCTGCCTTCATCCTGATCAGGATTATCCGCTGCTCTTGTGAAGTCCTGCCACTGCGACTGCGGCACTAGAGGCTGTGATAATGATCTCAGAAAAATCCTTATTGGTTCCGCACAAAACATGCACATCAATCTTAGAAAGGTTAGGCAACACCTTTGCCTCTCGAGAAATTCTCCTGGAAAAAATAAGACAAAAATATTTATGAGACAAGATCAGACAGTTATGTAACAATCTACCATTTATTAAATTATATTTGAGAAGCTAAAGTTTAAAAAATAATCAATGGAATCGCAAATTCTTCTTAACTCGTTCATCTATGTTATTTAACACAGAATTGCAGTATCAGGAAACATCATTCCCATCCTCAGCTGTTGTCACAACTGTTGACATCTTCATTATGCTGGTCATTTTCTCTAAACTGCCATCTGGTATATTTATATATTAAATTTGGGGAATTTTTTAACATTATGAGGTTCAATTAACAATAATTAAATGAATCGTGATTTTTTCTTACCTCATACATCTATGTTTCTTTAAACACAGCACTGCAGTATCGGCGACCCTTTGTCGTCATCGTCAGCTGTTTTCACGACTGTCAATTTTTTCTCCTTTTTGCCGGTAAATTATCTAGACTGCCATCTGGTGTTCTTTTGAAGGAATTCCTCTTCAAACTCTGGTGTTATTTTGAATGAATCATTTCCTAAACTGCTATCTGTTGTATTTTTGAAGAACTTTGTAATCAAGCTTGGTTCTTCCGGAATCTCGAAATTCATAGTTCTAGTATGGTTTTTTTGAATATATATATTTTTTCCCAAACTGTTAAATCCAAAGGTTTTGATAGATGTTTTTAAAAGTTTTGCTTCTTTTTCAATCCTATGATGCTCTAATAAACTATGTGCTGCTATAGCTGATTTTTTCAATTTCTCCATTCTTCATGTTTCTGAAGTGCTCTTTTTTACGAGTTTCCAAGTTCCTTTTTGTTTTTCCTATATATATCTTGTTGCAATCCTTGCAATCAATTTGATAAATCCCAGATTTTTTGTCGTCTGGGGTATTACATTTATTATTAGTTAACAGCAGATTACCCAGGCTGAATTTGTTAATTGGAGCTAATGTTATATTAAAATTTCTGAAAATTTTTTGAAACTTATTATGAACTTCAGGATGGTAAGTGAATTTCTTGAATTTTACATCTTTCTTGGGACCATGATGTAAGGTGGTGTATTCTTGTAACCTTTTTGTGTTTGAATTTCTTTAATTTATTCTTTATAATGTCTTCATCGAAACCATTTATTTTAGCAACATGAACAATATGATTATATTCCTTGTCAAAATCTTCTACATTAAGTGTACTTTTGAAACAACCTTGGATATCAAATTTGGTTTGTCCAAAAACTCAAAATTTATGGTTCTAAGTATGGTTGTTTTTTTTAATGTAAATCTTTTCCCAAACTGTTTAATTCCAAAGGTTTAGATAGATGTTTCAAAAGTTTTGCTTCTTTTTCAATTCTAGTGATTCTCTAATAAACTATGTGCTGTATTGCTGATTTAAACCATTTTTTATGTTTCTAAAGTATCTTCTTTCTTTGAGTATCCAAATTTCTTTTTGTGTTTTCCTATAGTTACTTTATTTCAATCTTTGCAATTAATTTGATAAATTCCATATTTTTTTTGTTTTCTGAGGGTGTTAACTTTATTATTAGTTAACAGAAGAGTTACCCCGGGCTGAATTTGTTAATCGGAGCTAATATTATATTAAATTTTTTTTAAATCTTTTGAAATTTGTTATGAACTTCTGGATGGTAAGTAAATTCCTCACCTTTTTCATCCTTTTTTTGGAATTATGTTGCAGAGTGTAACTTTTTTGCTGATTAATTTTTTTAATTTTTTTCTTTATTATGTTTTTCACTAAAACCAATTAAGTTAGCTATGTGATTATATTCACTCTCAAAACCCTCTACATTAAGTGGAATCTGCACGACCGACTGTGAAACATGAACTAAGCTAAAGTTTTACCATTTGTTTAATCTACCAACCACTCGCATTGGATATTTTTTATTACGAATATTACACAATACAGTGGTTCTCGTTCAACCCAAAGTGATTTGTCGCTAGACATTTCTGTCTAGAGCATCTTCTTCCCTCAAATCTCTAGCTTCCAACTTCTCGTCACTCCATCTATCAACGTTCTCTAGGACTGCCTCCTTCCACTTCTCATCCATTAGCTTTCCATCAAGGATCTTCTCTGGTATTCTATCTTCTTCTTTTTCTTATGATGTGTCCATAACCATTTTAAACGTTTTCTTCTAGTTTTTCTAAATATATATATTTTTTTTAATTTGCAACATTTTCCCTTATTGTGCTGTTTCTGACTTTATCCGTTCTTGAAATCTTCTCGATCGTCCCAACAATCAATTTCCACTGCTAACAGCTTGTTTTCTACTTACTATCCAGGTTTGTTTTCTACTTACTATCCAGGTTTCAGACCCATATAATAAAATGCTTTGTAACAGAAACTTCAAATATAGTTTTTCTTTAGCAGTGAGTCAGAGAACATATTTTTAAAACGACTCACCTCATATAATTTCAAATATCTTGTCTGAAACTGCCGGTAGTAAAAGAAATTTTGAAATTATATGAGGTTGAGTCGTTAAAAATATGTTCTTCACCTCACTATTAATGATATCCATCCATAGTAAATTCTGCCCGAAGGCAGGTCCTTCACTGCAATCATAGCATTTTCATGCTATTGCTTGCAGTTTTACTAGGGAATTGTAGGTGTGGTAGCTTCCCATTGCTTTCCACACCGGTGAGAGGGATGATGATGATTGCCAATGATATAATGACATTGATGGAAGAATGATGGCATAGATGATTTCGGGGACCATGTTGGCCTTGAAATTGTTTCCTGACATTTCTCTTACAGGTGAGAAAAACCCGATAAAAAACCTCACCCAGAAAAAACTGCCCCGACCGGGGATCGAACCCGGGCCCACTGCATGACAAGGCAGCAAGCTACCTTGAGACCACAGCAGTGGATATTAATGATATAAACTCATAATATTTACTTCCCAACATTAATTTTAATATTTTCTTTCTTTGTTCATGTATATTATATTTCTATTCCAACTTGCTTGCATATTTGTATAATTTAGTTTAAAATTTTTTAATTCATAACTTTTCTTTTTCTTTTTTTTTTTTTAATATATACGTAAAAGCCAGTTTAATAAACAAACAGAAAAACCTAAAGAGCTCATGGTTTGGGAAAAAAAAGCCAGAAAGAAAAACTTAATGATCCCTATTAGGTTCGTCTTCCGGGCATATGGCCGTGTCCAGTCCGTTCTTCACTCTCGACTTTTCGTCTACTGCTGCGGTAGACATCTTCAGGAGATACTGCGTGCTCTCTGTGAACTCCTCACCAGTCGTGGCTGGCAGACTGGCCTGGTCGTTGGAAAATCCCTCCCTATTATAGCACGCCCCTGGTGGAGAGGCGGTTGTTTTCTGCGCGGTCCGTGTGTGCGTGCTGTTTTTGTCCAGGCTGTCGCTAGCAGAAGTCATAGGCTTCGTTGTCGTATTGTGCAGTGCCGGGATCCAGATTTTGTTTATCTTCATGGTTTCTTCTTTTTTTGTTAAAGGAAATTTTTGTGTTTAAGTAATTTTTAATTCCTGGGGAATTTTGATTTGATTGAAAGGTTCATCGGACCACCAACAGAGGGAATAAGAAGCAGTTCTCCTAACATCAGTCAACATATTAGTGAACAATAAACCATCTTGGTTTTGAAAACCGGTATAATTAGAAGAGGTGAGGTGTGAAGTAAGTACCTTGAGCATCTTGACGTCCTTGTCAGCGCCGGGCACTCTGTATATTCCAACCTCAATGAGACCTCGTGCTTCATCTCCTTGATACAGTGGACTATTAGAGCTGGTACCATGGGTGCAGTGGGAGGTGCAAAATCTGCAATGCTGCTCACCATGGCTCCTTTACGTGTAGGTGTGTTTCCCACAGGAACAAAGGGCAGGGCACCTGGTCCCCGACACTCCTGGTGGCACGATGCTCGGCAGTCACGACATTTCAGATGGTACTTACTCCAAACTTTATCCTGAAATTACAACCATTCCTATCCAGAATAATCACTTCACAATGTAAAATTAAAACACAATACAAATTTGAAACACTAAATTATTAAACACATTAGAAAATACAAAAGACACTCATACACACGTTCAGAAGAAAAAAAATAGTCATTTATTTTGAAATTCCGCTGAACGTGGCCTGTATGGAGGTTTTTCGCTAGCCAGAAGAGGGAGCTGATATCAACATCCAGGGTTCACAACATAAAACTCAACAGTCTGGGCAAGCTGACGATGATGTAGAGGATTATATTGAAACATGTTCAAACTGAACCAACATTAATTAGAGGTAAGATGTTCCCACTCTCAAAAAACTTTGAGGCCAGTAATTTGTTTCTGACCATTTTACGATAATGCTCATCGTTAATTGTTACATTACTGTTGAAATATTCAAAAAGAAGGCCCCAGAGAAAAAAGTGGAACAAGTTTCGCATACATGCCACAAGCGGCGCTAGTGTAAGAACTAACGACATCTAAATTTTTTTTGATTTTTTTCTGGTACTAATATTAAATTCAGCACCATCTGGTGGTAAAATTATGAATTATAATTATATAACGCCATCTGGTGGAATTAATCGTGGAATTGAACTTTTATAAGAATAAATAACACATTAATTAATCTTAAATTAATGGAATTATTTGTACCCAGCCTCACAGACTTAAAGATTTTCTTTAATTTTAAACAGAAGGGAAGAATGGAAATAAATAAAACTTGTTAATTTATTTTCGTTTATTAAATTTAAAAATGTGCATTATGAGCTCTTTTAATAAATATGTACAATTGGAACCGACCCCCTTATTCTCACATGCATATTTTTATACAATATTTTATTAAAGAACCTTAGCCATGTTCGTACATCTTGAAACCCATTATAAAGTCACATTTTTAAAAATGTTTATTAGAAATGGCTGTACACTAACATCACTCTTCCTAACCTAACAAATCTTAGAATTTTTATCACTTCTAGTAGGTTTATCCTTGAAAGTAGATTCACATTAAAAACGTAACAATCTTGAATTTACTTACAAATTAGAGTAAAATAAAATCTAAGTAATGATTTAAACTTTCGATAATATATAATTTTTTACAGTACCGTCTACATAGAACAAAAGGATAGCAGTTAAAAATTTATATTTACAAAATGGCTAATTTCCCATAATCCCGAAGTGAACACGCCGTGTGCCTTGCATTTGTTTTATTTAGTTACATATTCTGTTACTGGGGCAACGCCGTAAGCGTAGTGGTTAAGGCACTGAGCAACAAGCCGGAGGGTCGAGGGTTCAAGTCCCGTTGGGGTCAGGAATTTTAAACTGACCCAAACCCTCAGGCGGCACTATGGCCCTGGGGTCGACTCAGCCTCTAACGGAAATGAGTACCAGACACTTGTTCTGGGGGTAAAGGCGGCCCGTCACGCAGGGCTGACAACCCGGCTGACGTAAAGTGCTGATTGTCTAGAAAAAGTGGGAGCTTTAACTTTCCTACTACCGAAGGGCCCTCCGGGCCTGTTAGTGGGATCACTTTTTTTTATTCTGTTACTACGAAAACAGCGCTACCATTGTAGTTCTTCATCCACTGTACTCAGTGTTTCCCTCGTATTCGAAGTTTCTCTATGGGGCCAGTCACACACCACACCTGACTGGTTGGCACTGGATGCATGTGGTTTCACCCTTAAGGGTCACAAGGAGAAATTATGAATTTTGAAATGCCGGTGAAAGAGGGGGGAACTAATTAGCAAGTTCTTTGGACCACAGACAGAGGGAGCACGAGTTTGAGATCAAGGGCCAACAACTTGGGAAAAGTCAGTCTTGTAGCTATTGAAGATGGAGCAAACATGCCTTGAAACATTATTCTTAAAGAAACAACTATATGAGGTAAGACTAAACTTAACCTTTTTTATATAGGAATTATCACTGTGAGGTTCAATTCCAGATATAATTAAAAATTCTTACCTCCCTCACATTATTCTGTTAAGTAGATCGCGATTTCATGCCTATAGCAGGCCCATCATTCAGTACAACAGTTGTTGACCGGTGTTATGTCGCTCGGAAGAACCACTTCTTCTTCCCTCTGTGTGGTGGACCGATGAACCTCTTGATAAGGTCAAATTTGCGGGAACTTCGAAGTTCATAAGTTTTCCTTTGTTTTTCTGAAGGTGGATCTTTTTCCCAAACTGTAAGTTCCTTAGGTGTCTCTATTTTGTTAATTAGACTAGCTTTTGAATTCAATTCGAATGTTTTTCGTACCAAGCATGAGCAGCTAACTGCTGATTTTCCAATTCTCCATTTTTGACATTCTAAGATGTTCCTTCACACCCTTGTTTTCAAATTTCTTTTCGTTTTTCCTATATAAAATTTTTTGTCACAATCTTTAACATTTGATCTGATAAATTCCTGATTTATTTTCTTCTTCAATTTTTCATTTTTGTTGGTTTTAATTATCCTATTAAGGCTGTATTCATTCTTAGGTGCTAATCTTATATTAAACTTTTTGAAAATTTTTTGAAATTTGTAGTGTTTCAATGGATGGTAAGTGAATTTCCTTGAATTTTATTTTTTCTGTTTGTTTTATCAGTGGTGCTTTCATTAATTAATTTTGTCTTTTGAATTTATTTATTGTCCTGTGTACCATGCTTTCATCATAACCATTATCTGTTGCCACATTAATTATGTATTCTTTTTCTCTTTTATAGTTTTCTGGGCTCATAGGAATTTTACTAATCTGTATGCTAAGCTATTGAACACTGCCTCTTTGTGAGCAAAATGGTTGAAACCCGAAGCTTTAATATAGTTTGTCTATATGAGTATTCTTTCTATATATTCCAAATTCTATCCTGTTTTTCTTTGTTTCGTGTTAAATTAAGATCCAAAAATGGGATTTGTCTTTCAATCTCAGTTTCCACCTGGTGAATTTTATCGTTCTATCTCTGGATGTTCAAAAGCTTCAAAGCATCCTCGATTTGGTTTTCTGTTTGACAATAGCAATTACGTCATCAACGTATCTGGTCCAAAATTTGAAGATCAAGGATGTCCTCTTGTTATTTTCTGCTCGAAAACTTCCCATGGGATAAATTGGCCAAAAAGGTGAAAAAGAGGTGTCCCACGGAAGCCCAGAATTTTGTTATAAATTTCACCATTATAGGTGAAAACATCTGTTCAAAAGCATAATTTAGTAGAATTATAAACTCCTTTATATTTTCTTTTTCTAATTTGTTTTTGTTAGCCATTGTTCAAGAGCTCAATGGTGGTTCCTTCATTGTTCCCTCCCCCCCCTAGAGGAACCACCATTGAGATCTGGAACAAGGCTAAACAAAAACAATAGAAAAAAAAATAAAAGGAGTTTAAATTCTTACTAATTATGCCTTGAACGATGTTTTTCACCTATATGGTAAATTTTATAAACAAATTCTGGGCTTTCCATGGAAACCCTCTTCACCCTTTTTGGCCAATTATACAGGGGAGTTTTCGAGCAGAAAATAACAAGAGGACATCCTTTGATCTTCAAATTTTGGACCAGAAATACGTTGATGACGTCATTTGCTATTGTCAAACAAAAACAAATCGAGGATGCTTGGAAGCTTTTGAACATCTCAGAGTAGAACGATAAAATTCCCATGGAACTGAGATTGAAAGACAAATCCCCATTTTTGGATCTTAATTTAAC